>CAUYLG010023553.1:0-21168 GCA_963573385.1 Cacajao melanocephalus | reverse complement strand
CCATTGTTAGGCACAATTATTGGCATAAAAGAGGTTTTTAATACCCATTTTTAGACTGCATTCTAGCCTGGGCAATAGAACAAGAATCCCGTTCTCTCTCCCTCTTTCTCTTCCTCTTTCTTTCTCTCTTACATTCTTTTTTTTTCTTTATTTCTTTCACTCTTTCTTTCTTTCTTCTTTTCTCTTTCTTTCTTTCAAAAAATAAAAAATAAATAAATAAATAAAAATAAAATAAAAAAGAAAAGTAAGTCATCAGCTTGAAAGGAGCCTCTATCAGGGCAACATAAATTCTGCTAATATTGATACAAGACCAAACATCAAATTTGTCATGAACCTTGCATGAAAGAATTGGGAAACCACTGAAACATTACGAGAACAATGTCCCAAAGAAATAGGCAACTTATAAACTGATATTCATTTTAAGAAGAGAAGAGATGATGTTGACGATGAAGCCCACAGCAGCATACCATTCCTATCAACTAGAGAGAAAAAATTAATCTTGTTTGTGCCCTAATTGAAAAAGACTGATGATTAACAGCAGAAACAATAGCCAACACCATAGATATCTCACCTGGTTTAGCTTACACAATTCTGACTAAAACGTTGGGCAAAGTTCCTACTCAATGGATGCCAAAACCATTGCACCTAGATCAGCTGCAGACAAAGGCAAAACTTTCAATAGAATTTTTAAAAAGTGAGATCAAGATTCTGATAAATTTATTTGAAGAAATGTAGCAAGAGATGAAACATGGCTTTACTGGCACAATCCTGATAAAATCTAAGCAACGATACTAAAAGGTGAAAATGGTCCAGTTCAAGGAAAAGTGGACTGGTCAAAAGAAAAAGTCATGGCAACAACTTTATGGCATGCTCAAGGCATTTTGCTTGTTGACTTTCTGGAGGGCCAAAGAACGATAACATCTGCTTACTAGGAGAGTGTTTTGAGAAAATTAGCAAAGGTTTAGCAGAAAAATGCCCAAGAAATCTTCACCAGAGAGTCCCTCCCCACCAGGTCAATGGCTCTCCTAATTCCTCTCTTCAAACAAGGGCAATTTTGCAACAGTTTCAGTGGGAAATCATGAGGCATCCACCTTAGAGTCCTAATTTGGTTTCTTCTTCTTTTTTTGGTCTACTAATATTTTTTAAAAATTGTAAAAGGTACCCATATTTTCTCTGTTAATAATGTAAAAAAACAAAACAAAAAAACAAAACTGCACTGACAAGGTTAAATTCTCAGACTCAGCTTCAGTTCTTTAGGGATGGACTAAATGGCTGGTATCATTGCTTACGGAGGTGTCTTGAACTGGATGAAATAATGTTTATATTTTTCACTTATATTTGTTAATGTCATTTTTCTATGAACTTTTTGAAGTGCTTTCATATGTATGATACCTACAGTAACCATCAAGAAAGCTACAAAGTAATATACTTGACATAATATAAATAAAACAAGATGGGATAACTTAAAAATGTTTAACCCAGAGAAAGGCAAGAAAAGAGAAAAACAGAAATGAGTAAAGAAACAGACAAACGAAAAATAATACAAAGGTAGACTTAAGTCCTAATATATCAATAACTATTTTAAATAAAATGGTCTCAATACATCAATAGAGAACAAAGATTGGCAGATTGAATATATATATATATAAGCAATATTTTACATAAGAAACTTTCTTCACACAAAATGACATAAGTAGGTCAAAGATAGAAGATAAAAAAGGTAGAAAAATATCATGCTAATATTATTTTTTTTAAAAAAAAGTAAGATTGGCTATATTAAGACCAGATAAAGTAGACTTCAGAGTGAAAAAAGTTACTTGCTGAATAAAGGGGACATTTCAATGATCAATGTGCCCAAAACATAATGATCTTAAATGTATGAATAAAACAACAGAGGTTTAAAATAAAATGTAGTGCCAAGAATCAAAGACATGTACATTGTAATCCCTTATACATTATGTTACATGACAAAGAAGAATTAAGGTTGCAGATGAAATTAAGATATTGATTATTCGACCTTAAAATAATTAATATAACAAATAAATTAAGTAATATTACTTAAGTAACTTAATTAAATCACTTAATTTATCAAGTAAGATATTAATTATTTGACCTTAAAATAGAGAGATAAATTATCCTGGATTATCTAACTGGGTCCTTTGTGATATAATCACATAGGCCCTTAAAACCTTAATGAACCTAGAAGAGTGGCTCAGACATTTGCAGCAACAGAAGCAGCAGCAGAAGAAATTCAGAGCACGAGAGGAACTTGACCTGCCATCACTGGCTTTAAAGACGAAGAAGAAAGCCATGAGCCAAGGAATGCAGACAGCCTGCAGAAGCTAGGGCTGGCAGTCACTTGACAGCAAGTAAATGAAGACCTCAAAATTATAGCCAAAAGGAACTGAATTCTGACAGCAACCTAAATTAACAAGGAAACAGATTCTGTCTTAGAGACCCCAGGCAGGAATACAGCCTTGCTGACACTTTGATTATAGCCCAGTGAAGACTGTCTTAGATTTCTGACCTGCAGAGCTGTGACAATAGATCTGTGCTATATTATGCCTCTAAATTTGTGGTAATTTATTAGTGCAACATAAGAAACTAACGCACACATGAAACAAAAATTCATAGAGCTGGACATATAAAAAGACAAATCTACAGTTATAGTTGAGACTTCAACACCCTACTCTCAGACAGAAAATGTGCAAAGATATAGAATAATTGAACAAGACCATCAATTAACAGGATCTAAATGACATTTATTGAATACTCCACCCAACAACAGCAGAGTACACATTGTTCTCAAGTACTTATGAAACATTCATTAAGATAGACTATATCCTCACTCATAAAGCAAACATTTACAAACTTAGAGGCATTAAAATCCTATAAAACATTTTTCCAACCATAATTGAATCAAAAGCAATAACAGAAAGATGACAGGAAAAGCCTCAAACACTTGGAAATTTACAAACACACTTCTAAACAACCCATAGATCACAGAGAAGTCTAAAATAAAATTTAAAACGCAAGCAACTGAATACAATGAAAATAAAACATAACAAAATTTGTGGGATACAGCTGAAGTAGGGCTGACACAGAAATTTATAGCCCCAAATGCTTACATTAGAAAATGAGTAGAGTTCAGACTAATAACAAAGTATCTATCTTAAGAAACTAGAAAAGAAGCACACAATAAAATAAAGCAAACAAGAGAGAAACAATAAAAATAAGAAGAGAAATCAATTAAATATAAAACAGGAAAACAATAGAAAAAATCATTGAAAGTAAAACTTGGTACTCTGAAAAAAGTCAATAAAATTGATAAGCCTCTTGCAAAATTGGCATAAAATATTTGCAAGCCACGTACTGCATAAAGGGTTAGTTCTGTGCATTTCAAACCACAGCATTAAAGTAACAAAAAGTCCAAATGTAAAATGAGCAAAAAACATGAACAGACATTTTACTGAAGGAAACAAAGAGTTGGCAAATGAAAAAGCCTTTACCAAAACTCTTGCTATGATAAATAATAGTCTTAGGAAATAATGACTGAGCAACTTCAGTATATATTTTCACATACATTTTATGTTCCTTACACAGCAAACCATGAAAACAGCAATGGAGGTAGTTTCTGGCCTTCCTGTATTTAATTTCAATAAACAGATCAAACTAGAATTCCCAACAGTTATCTCTAAACTTTAATTGCTGAACTCAGGGAGGTTCCCAAGTTGAAAAAGTATTGATACATATTTTTAATTATGTAAAAAGAACTCCAATTTGATCCTGGCCTATAGTGAGGATTGGGCCTAAATATTTTAAGTTGAAGTCATTTGATTGAGGCCCTCTGACTGACCCCCTCAAAGACACTGAAATGTAATAGCAGTTGACCAAGCAAATACTGAAATCTAATAGGAGTTGACCAAGGAAAGAGTCTTTTCCAATGGAAAGATGGACAATGGCTAAGGCAATCTTATTAGAGCAGCCCAGAGCTCTCAAAAACTTGTTCTTCCTGTGGGGTCCTTGGAATGCTTTCCATCCCTCCCTGGGTATTCCTTTTGGATGATTTTATTGGAAAACATTCACACTGATCTTTGGTTTATTCCATTGCTTCTCTAAGAAGCCAAAGTTAAAAATTGACCTTGAGCTCAAGTAACTTATAATGTGTCACATCTGGAGGCAGGGAGATAAAGCTTTGTCTGTGGTTGAGAGAAGAAAAAATCCTGCCAAAGCATTGTTCTCAATTGCACTGATGAAAATGATAACAATAACTCCATATGTTAATAAAGTGCTTTGCATTTACCAAGTGCTTTCACACACATTATAGCATTGGATTCTCAGAAAAATGCTCAGAGATAGATGAACAAATGTTATTTTTTAAAATTGTTCTCAAATGGAAAAAGTAAGGCTCTAAAATATATGTACTTTGTCTAAACTGATCAGCAAGTACTGCAGACAACACTTAAACTTCAAATCTCTTTTGTGACATTAAAAAAAATTAAGATAAAAAACATCATTTCACAGGCCAGCACCCTAAAATCATTGATCTAAATTTATGGATTTTAACAATTGTGTCCATATGCATCTGAATTTTATATAACAATCACAACTACAGAATTGTCTTATGTAATTTAGTATTTATTATACAATAAAAATCTGATCAAGTTATGGCATGCTTCTTATAATTAGATTGCCACTCTATAGGGTAAGGAATTATATTTTATCTCACCTTTATCTTACTATGCATGATTTTTTTTACTTGATTATTTACTTAGGAGAAATTCTCAGATCTCTGAAACTTTGTCATAGAGTTTGAAGATTCCACATGTTTAATGCCGTTAATTATCTCATTCTTTCTCAAATAGACATAAAATTTTGCATTGAAACTGGCAATGTCTACGTATACAACACAAATTTAACACAATTCCAAGAACATTTAGAGTTACCATTTTTAAGTTGGTTACATACAAAGGTAGCTCTTTATTTGTTTACTTAACAGCAAATTTTATCTTTTTTAATGATTAGCCCATTCTCATTTCTGTCATATAATATTTTAAATTCATCTACTGAGGTATTGATAGTTCTCATAATTTGAATGAACCATTTTATAATAAAATTTATAGTTTCATAGCTGATAGTGTTTCAGATTTTTTTTTAGTTTTAGCTTTAGACAGATGTTTTTCTCTTCATTTTCTTCTGTAGCTTCAAGCAGCAGAATCCCTTCACTCCTGTTTTCTGCTTCACTCTGATTGAACTTTATTCTAATGTTATAGCTCTATTTCTAATACATCTGACTATTTTTATGAAGAGTGTAGATCTAACTTTTTAAAATTTACATTTTTTGTTTTATTTTATACAGACATAGAATTTAAACAGCAAAATAAATCTATGTGGCTTATTAAAAAATATAAGGCCTCTGCTGATACCATTTCAATATTTTTATTCTTCAGTGTTAATGCACTCTCGACACTTGTAGCTATTTTTTTCGTGGCATTAATCTCCCTATGTATAAGAAGTGCTTATATAGCAGTTCTTGGTTTATCAGTTTTTGGCATCGTCTATTGACTTCCCAAGATGGTACATACAGACTTAACTCTCTTTCTTCATCCCACGTTACTATATACATGCATGCCTCTAGACTTCTAATCCCCCAATAAAGTTACAATTTTATGTTGTTTAGACCAGTCTATTAAGGTTATGTAAATGTTATTTACAATTGAGCCATGCAGCAAGGTATAATTAGTTTTCCTATCTTGCATAAATTTTGTTCTCCCTAGATTCAGTGGATGTGTTGTTTACTTTTATTTTCCTTGTTGCCTGTGTTATTATGACTAATTCACCCCTAAACTTTTCCCCAGTGTTCAAATACATCCAGCTTTCTATCTGCTTCATCTTCTTGGAAAACTTTTCTTCCAGAGTATCTGACTTGCTCCAATCTGGACTGGTTACTCTCTAGGCCTGTTACATGGTTTTTATCCTAGTATTTCCTTTCTCCATTCCTAGTAGCTAGGTTAGGCTGGAATGATAAACAGACTTCCAGAATAGAAAATTATTTATGCTCATGAAACAATCCAAGATGGTGGTCCTTGGTTAGTGGGGGCCTCTTCTCCATATGATCATTTATGGATCCAGGTTTGTTTGTTTTTTTTTAATCTCGTGAATTTACCATCTATTGGGGCCTAGTCATCACCTGCATCCAGCTGTCTTAAGAGGAGCCAGAAGAGGCACATTCACTTGTTGAAACAGTAGCAAGGAAGTAGCACAATCCATTCCATTCAAAAGACTTATTCCAGAGGCCACACTTTAATGCATGGGAGTTTGGTGTGGAAGCTAAAGTAACTCTATCTTGGATGCTATTCTGCCATGTTGACTTCTGATTCACCTCTGTTCAAGGAAGGCCTTTAAGATTTCCAGTCTATCTATCGTTCCTTGTGTAAGAACACATACACAAGGAACACATACAGTAAGTAAACCCTTCCCTCAGGTCAAAACAATCTCTATGTTATCATACTTCAAGTGTCCAACACATCCCTTCTGAATCACATATACCCTTTCCCTATGTTATATAAGCCCTTAGATCTGCGGTTAATGACATGGGGACTCATTATCTCATCTTGCTGCCACTGGGGACAGGATGCTTCTGTTCGTAAGGCCCCATTAAATATTTCTTGTTAAAAAAATTGATTTGTCAGCCTCTTTCTTTGGCTTTTCATCATCCTCTAACTTTAGGGGTTGGTTTGAAGAGACCTGCCCACTGCAGAACATTTAGGGACAAAGGAGTTTGGAGATAGGAAAAGGAAAGTGATATTTACTAAACATTACAAATCTGTGCACATCATCATCAAGGGTATTCTTCAGCACTCGCTACAGTGAAATCCTCTGTTTCCCAGATCCTTTTTTACTTTCTAAGTTGTTAGAAAAAATTTCTAAAGTAGCTTTCAAATAAAAGGTATATAGGAAGTACATTTTTAGTAATATCAGCTGTCAAAAATGTCTTTATTCTACTCTCACATTTACTGGACAGTTTGAGTGCATAATTCTAGATTGGAAAATATTTTTCCTAAAAATGCTGAAAGTCTTTACCTGAAAGTTTTGAAGACATTGGTCTGTTTCTGCAAAGTCCAAAAGTATTCTATTCATAATGTTTAGTATATCTAATTTTTTTTCCTCTCCAAAAGCATCAGGATTTTATCTTGGGTATTGACAGTCTGAAATGACAGGATGTGCTCATACTTTATTTTGCTGGGCACTTGCTATAACTTAATTCTATAATTCATCCTCTACAATTCTGGGAGCTACTTAAAGTATTATTTCCTGTTCATTTTTTTGTATTTTGTCTATTTAGAACTATAATTTCAAATATTAGCACTCCTGAGATAATCCTCTACCGTTTTTTTCTTTACTCTCCTATTTCCTATTACTGTTTTACTTTCTGAGAGAATATCTTAACATTAGTTTCTAAAACTTCCAACTATGTTATTATATTTTATGTTTTTAATTTTCAGGACTTTTTTTCTTGAGTCATATTATCTCTTTTGAAGCACACTATTCTTGTTTCATTGATGCAATATTGTCTCACAGCTATTTGGGAAATGATGGTATTCATAATTTTTTTTACCTCTCTGTATAATCTGTTCCACCCACATTGTTGCTTTCTGTTTATTTATTTAGTCTCTAACTTTTAGGTTAGAGGTTTTGTTAAAATATCTGGTGATCTCTAAAGGCTGCTTGGAACTTCTGAGCACTGTGTGAGCTTGTCAACTGTGGGCTTCACTTTAAAGAGTGATCTGACTGGGCTCTGACATTGAGGAAAGCACTGACTTTAGTCTTTTCTTATTGACCATTTAAATTCTGCTAGAATAATCTTCAAGTTCTTTTAAGAAAAGCATAAGCCAGGCTCCCAACATTCTGAAAGCAGAGTGGGAGAAGAGTGGTATGAGAGCACGTAACATTCAGTAGGCAAGATTTAATGAAATCTCTCAATGTGTAATAAGATTTGCTTTCCTTCAAAATGTATCTGATATTCCCAATCCAGAGACACTTAGCTTTACCTCTCTAGAGAATAAACTTCCAGTCTTCTGCCAGGGTGAGGGACAACACTTCCAGCTGCACAGAGGATAAGGAATCTGGTAATTTAACTGAGTCTAAAAAAATAACTGAATCCAACTTCCTGTTTTCAACAACTTCTTCATACACTCCATTCTGTCCTCTCCAGAGATACTTGGTGCTGACAATTTCTGAGCCTCTCATGAGATCTGTGGTACAGATTGAGTAGCTGCTCAACTTTCTCCATTGCTGATTTAGGATTCAGTATTCTCAGGTCAATTAAGTGTCTTAGCACTCATCTTTTAATTTCTGTCTTCTAAAAATTTGTTGCTAATACCATTTCTCATTTGTTTGTTTTTCTTTTTGCATTTTTATGCTTAGAAAATCTTTTAGTGCCTTACTAAAGAGTGGAGGTAATGGTATCAATCCTTGATCAACAACATAAAAATCTTTAACATAACTTTTCATTTTCAAAACTGCTGTCTATCAGATCACCATTTAATGAAAAATCCTTACGTTCTCTTGTTTGGAGTGTTCTTTGACACACATTAATTCTTTTTCTAGAATTCATACTCTAACCAACTGATCCATTTTTATACCAGTATCATAATGTGTAATTTTTTGCTATTTTAGAATATATTACTATATCCAATAGTTGCTCAGTACAAGCTAGTGCTCTCTCTTTATTGTTTCATTTATTCAGGTAACCCATGTGGAAAGAACTCTGTTAAGACTCATCATGCAAGCAACTTGCCAATTATACCACATGTAGATTATTTTTCTGTTTTAAAAGATAGACATGTTCTCAAAATTAGTTCCAATTCCATTAATCATCCCTTTTCCAGGAATATGTCAGCCAGGAGTGTGTCTATTCCAGGCTTAAAGATTAGAAATCCCATGGGCTGACAGTTTACACGGTGTAAGACCCATCTACTAAAGCCTAATCTTTTCCAGTCAGAAACAAATGTATAACTACACATATACCTCCGTAAGTCATATGTATCTTACTTAGATTGCTGCCTCTTTGAAGCTTAGTAAGATTTACTGATTCAAATTATCAAGATAGTTTGTCAGACATGGACTTTAGCAATCTCAGTAACATCTCCTTACTTAAGTGAAACATCTTTGTAAGTTCTCAGGAAACATCTTTGTAAATTCCCAGGAAAATAAGGACCCTAGCTCCACTTCTGATCTCCTAGGATTCTCCTTTATGGACGTACTTGTTTCGTTTTCACTTTAACAGACCTTCCTTGTAATGGAGATGAATTATAAAATTGTCTTGTATACTATTCCTCTTAAATGCAAGTATCAGTTAACAAGAATGAGTAACACTTATGCACACAGAACTAATTTTTAATCCCATATAGATACATTCAGGAAAAAATATTTTATTTGCCTTTACTATGATCCTCATCCCATCCTATTTGGCAAATAAATATTAATCACATTATCATCTTTGAGCTATAGCTAACATAACTATGCTCACTCACTAGACCAAGTAATTGCTATACCCTTCCAATGGTTTCATAGTGCTAAAACTCATTAGTTTTATAGCTACAGAGCTATTATAGTAACTAAAATGTATAGACCAGAACAAGGACCAATGGTTGCATGAAGGAAAAACTCACATTTCATAGTTGAGGTAGCAGCAAGGAAGATCAATAACTATAAAAAGAATTATGAGAAACAATGATTCCATACTTAAAAGAAATATTACCACACATATTTCACTCCTGGGGATGAGAATTAAACTGTTTCTAAAAAAAGTCTTAGTTTAAAACTTTTCTTTTTTACTCTAGGTCATATTCATCTTAGAGGTTGTGTGATTCTTAGCTTATTTGTAGGATCACTCAGAGACATTAAAACAATGGTGTGAACTTGTTGGAACATTTCCCTCCTAATCTCACTGGAAAAGTATAAAGTTTTTAATGGCCTATTTATGGTTCTCAAAAATTTGATTTAGGGTGGGAAATATTGGACTAAGCTACTTTTTTGCAGTCAAAAGCACATACCAAAGAGAAGATAGTCTCTGAAAATTAGGAGTTTAGGGTCCAAAAATAAAATGGAATCCAAATGTTTGCTAAGACATTAAGCAGAGACAATATTCTCAGCCCAACCCACCCACTCCCACTTCCCCCAAAAGGAGATTCCAAAGAGATAGTTGCAAATGTTGATAGGACTAAGACTTATTAAAATAGGTGATCCTTGCAAGAACAAGTTAAAAGAAAGCAGCTAAAGTAAAAATCAAGGGGGCCAGTCACGAATGACCTGGTCTTTTCCCCACCACAAGTAAGAGTCCTCTTAAGTCCAGCTGTTTGATTTTGTTGACTTTGAAGACAGTCATCAGAGGATGAGTAACACCAACCCTTCCAGTTGAAGGTTTTCTGAATTCCTTCCTTTTGGTCTTCATTTCTGAGGCATCCAAGAACAATACACATCCCAATCATCCTCTGGGCCACAGAGCCAAATCTACACAGTATTCTATTTCAGGAAATGAGCTTTTTTTCCTCTGCCTTTTGCTCCTGCTTAGGCATACTTACCCAACAGGAAGATGATCGAAACATTTACATATGTTTGTCCAGTGTTTTTTAGAAAAGGAAAAATTAATATTATTGATTAAATAACAAAGCAGCAAACTTAATGAGACTAGGTTTTCCCTATCACGGTCATCTTCCCAGCTTCTGCAACAGAGCCTGCACAGGTATTCCTGATATTGTCTAGGTCCATTAACATAGCCATTTGGTAAACTGAATCATAACAGTCAGGGCTAGCTAATTTTGCACAGAGTCAATCTCAGTGTTGTGCTAAATTCCCCATTACAAAACCATTGCCAAAAAATAATGTGATTTATCTTTGAGGAAAGACTGGGGGTGGCAGGGAAGTGTAATGAGGAAAGAGAGAAGGGTTTATATGAGTCAATTTTTGGAAAAGTCTGAATAAATAATAATCAAGCTAATGGCAACTAGCAGGAAACACCCTAATGGTTCTGGACCAGTAATGCCTTAGAACAAACATAAGTAGATTGAGTTTTAAGGTTTTAATGTTTGAAGACTGACCTTCGAAATTAAACATACATATACATACATACACACACACACACACACACACACACACACACAGTTTTTTAAATTAGTCATAGAATAACAAGAATCAATACATCCATAAGAAATAAAGGTGAATTAAAGAAAAAGACAGAGCCTCAACTTGGTTGAAATAGATGTAGATGCTTATCCCAGATCTCTGGGCATCTGTCTAATGTTAAAAAAGTTATAAACTCTTTATACTGCAGATTTTCTCATTTAGCAATTTGGTTTAGGAGAAATTACAGTCTTCAAAGTTAGTCTCTGCCATACTACTTAGTAGCAGAAACTTTGGGCAAATTACTTAATTTCCTAGTGTCTTAGATTCTTTCTATGTAAGTGGAGATGATATTAAACTTTATTGATTGTCATGGAGGAATAAATGAGATAATACTTGAAAGAGCATTCTATGAACTTAAAAGCACGCTATGAATATTAAGTATATATCAGGGTGTTAACATACTACATATTCATATATCATTGGTAGAAATACAGTATACTTTTGGCAGAAATCTTTTAAATGGCAATTTGAATAAAGAGTAATAAAAATCTTTCATACTAATTGATTTATAAATTTACATATGGGAATCTATTCTAAGAAAAATCATCTAGTTTGGACAAAACTTTATTCAAAATGTGCATTACTTACAGTAGCCAAACAATTGGGCTAAGCCCTAATGTACAATAGTAGGAGAACAGTACATCTGTATATTAGTGATTACACAATCTTTAAAGGCTCATGTTTTTAATAAATGTTAATTGACATGAAAATGAGAAATTCCTAAGTTAAAAATCAGATTGTAAAATTGTAAACACATTAGGATCCAATTTACAGCTCATGCATGTTTTTGTGTGTTCATGAACACATGTGCACACTCCAAAAATGGAAGAAAGTATCTCAAATTATCGACAGTTTGGTTTTCTTTATGTGATACGGATTTTGGGTGACTTTTATTCATAGTAATCCATTACTTTTTGGAAAAGTTGTATTACTTATTCATGGGAGAAATGTTATATAAAACATTGTAAATTTTCAGTTTTATAATCTGTTAGGAAGTGAGGAGTCCACTTTCCTAAAAGTAAGCCAAGGGGTCCTTGGGCTTACTTTTAAGGCCCAAGTAAAGAAATAAATGAGAAAGAGCTTTGATTAGGTAATAGGGAGCTACTGTTTCCTCCATTTATGTTTTCTTCAATTTTACTTCAGTCAGTGGTAAGGAGATTGCACGATTTGGAAAACGGTCTCTTTGTCGTTCAGTGTTTGTAAGCTATGGGCTGCAAATACAAATATATATCAATCACCGTGAGTTGACTGAATAAATTATATGTATTTTACATGGATGGGAAACTAATTTTTTCAAATACAGTCACATGTAATTGGGTTTAATAAACTACAAGTCCATTGAAAATGATTATCAAATTTGTGGCAGAATTTTTAAAAATTAGAATGTAGTCTAATAATATGACCAGATGAGTGTGTTTCCCCACCTAGCAATTGCAGTAGTCCCCTCTGTATCTGCTGGGGATACATTTCATGACCCTCAGCATATGCCTGAAACCATGGATGTACCAAACGCCATATATACTAAGCTCAAATTTCTCTTTCTTCTTCAAAATTTCACATGAAGACTCATTCCGACTGTATATCATAGCAACCTCACCACACATTTTTTTTTTGCCCCTATGTCAAGAACTTTTACCTTTTTAGCCAAGGAAAGCACTTTATGCATTATCTTTGGCATATCCAAATTGCCAGCATCACTACCTTTGCATTTTTGGGGCTACCAAGAAGTAAAATAAGGGTTAGTTGAAACAAGCACTGCAATACTGCATTGGTCAGTTTGATAACAGAGAAGGCTACTAAATGACTCACATACAGAGGAGCATCACAGTATGCTAGACAAAGGGAGGATTCACATTCAGGATGGGATGGAATGGGACAATGAGATTTTGTCATGTTTCTCATAATTTAAAACCTATGAATTATTTCTGAAATTTTCTATTTAATATTGTTAGGTTGCTGTTGACTCTGGGTAACTAAAACTACAGAAAGTAAAATCATGAATAAGGCAGGACTATTGTATTAACTGGGTGTCCTGCAATTCAATTCAATTCTGATGCTAACTGAGCTCAGTGGTTTAAGAGCTTGACCCCGTACAACGGTCTTCCACTTCAGAAGAAAACCACAAGGAGTAGGTTGCCAGGTTACCCACAGCTTTTGCCGACTTGGCTACAAATTAGAGGTTCCTATGACCCTCTTCTCAGGTTTGATTTGCTAGAGTGGTTCACAGGACCGAGGAAAACAATTTTACTTACATTGCAGATTTACTGCAAAAGATTATATTTTTTGAGGGTAGTATCGTTAAGTTTTAATTTTTTACTTTTATTTTTATCATATATAAGGTATACATCACGATGTTTTAAAATATATATATATGGAATAAAATGATAACTATAGTCAAGATAATTGACATATGCATCACCTCACCTCTTCTCTTACTGTTAGTAAGACAACCCAAAATCCATTTTCTTTGCATGTTTTCTTTATACAATACAGTATTGTTAACTACAGTCCTCATGCTGCTGCACGTTAGATGTCTACATCTATTCATCCTACATAACTGCAAGTGAGTAGAGTACCCCCTGACCTACTCCTCCCTATTTCCTCCTCTACTCCACCACTTGCTCCTGGTAATCACAATTCTATTCTCTATTTTTATGCATTTGGCTTTTTTTTTTTTAAGATTCCACATGGAAGTGAGATCATGCAGTATTTTTCTTCTGTGTCTGGCTTATTTCACTTAATGTAACCGCCTCCAGTTTTACCTATATTGTTAAAAAATAGTAGTATCTCTTTCTCTTTTAAGATGGATATATGGATAGATAGACAGACAGACAGATACACAGATAGATAGCATTTTCTTTACTCATCAATTGATGAACACTTATGCTGTTTCCTTATCTTGGCTATTGTGAATAATGCTGCAGTGAACATCAGAGTATAGATATATCTACAAGGTGTTGATTCATTAACTTTGGGCATATATTCAGAAAAGGAACTGGTAGGTCACATGGTAATTCTAGTTTTAATTTTGACTCTCACCAACACTTGCTATCTCTTGTCTTTTTGATAATAGCCATACTAACAGATGTGAGACCATATCTCATTGTGGTTTTGACTTATATATATCTGATGATTACTGATGGTGAGGACCTTTTCAGATATCTGCTTGACATTTTTCTGAAAACATAAAAATTTCCAGATTTGTGCTTACATTTTAGTCTTTTTTTTTTTTTTTTTTTTGCTATTTAATTGTGTGAATTTCTTATATATTTTTGGGAGCTAATCTCTTATCAAATATATAGTTGCAAATATTTTCTCCCAATCCATGAGCTGTATTTTGCTTTCTTTCTTTTTTTTTTTTTGAGACAGAGTCTTGCCCTGTCGCCCAGGCTGGAGTGCAGTGGGGCAATCTTAACTTACTGCAACCTCCGTCTCCCAGGTTCAAGCAATTCTCTTGCCTCAGTCTCCCAAGTAGCTGGGATTACAGGTACCCACCACCACACCTGGCTAATTTTTAGTATCTTCATTTTGTTGGTTATTTTATCTGCAGAACCTTTTTAGTTTGATATAGTCCCACTCATTTATTTTTGTTTTTTATTGACTGAGCTTTTGCTGTGAAATCCAAAAAATAATTACCAAGGGCAATGTTAAGGAGCTTTTCCTCTACATAATTTCCTCTAGGAATTTTTAGTTTTAGATCTTATATTTAGGTTAATACATTTTTATTTGTTTTTTTTTTTTTTTTAGACAGAGTCTTGCTCTGTCACCAGGCTGGAGGGCAGTGGTACCATCTTGGCTCACTGCAACCTCCGCCTCCTGGGTTCTAGCAATTCTTCCGCCTCAGTCTCCCACAGTAGCTGGGACCAAGGCGTGTGCCACCAAGCCCGGCTAATTGTTTTGTATGTTTAGTAGAGACGGGGTTTCACCATGTTGGCCATGATGGTCTCGATTTCTTGACCTGGTGATCTGCCCACCTTGGCCTCTTTTTGTGTAGGATACCATATAAGAATCCAGTGTCATTCTCTTCCATGTGGATATCCAATTTTTCCAGTACCACTTGTTGAATCCTTTCACCATTTTTATCTTCTTGGTGGTCTTGTCAAAATTTAGTTTATTGTATATGCTTGGGTTTATTACTGAGTTCTCTATTCTATTTCATTGGTTTTTGTGTCTGTTTTGTTTGTTTGTTTTACAAACAACATTTTAAAGGATACCAATCAACAGCCAGATTAAAGCATATATAGGGCATGGCTTGGAAAAATCCTGATCTGAACCCTGAAGTTCATTAATTTTTAAGGTGGCTTCACCACATAGGCACGATTGATTATTAATTTAATCTCTAGCCCCACTTCTCCTTCCTGAAGGATGGGAAGTAGGGCTGAAAGTTCCAAGCTTCTAATCATTCTTGGTCTTTGTGTTGATAAGAGTTACTTCATTACAAAAAAAAAAAAAAAGATGCCATATCACCCAGAACATTCTAAGGAACTAGGTGACCTGTCTCAGGAACTGGGGACAAAGACTGAAATATATATTTCTTATTATAAATCATGACATCATATCAGGCTTCTATAAAAGGTAGCAAAACCTGCTCTTTTGCAGCCTTTTTGCAAATCAAGGGAAAAGAGCCAAGTATTTCCCAAGTGTTTTTCAAAAGAATTTGAAAATTTACATTTATGTGATATCTCCCCATTTTTATAATCAAATAAATCAAATATAAAACACTGTGTGGGCCAACTCTGGGTGAGCCAAACTAAACACCCTGAGGCCAGGTCCAGCTAGCAAGCTGCCAGTTTGCTACCTCTGGCTGAGAATGCAGAATGAGGACTTGTGCATATCTGCTGTGGCACCCTCTTGCTGCCGCCCTGGCTGCTTTCAATACACAGGTGGGTGCTGACAGCGTGTGTGCTAATTCCAAAGCTGGAGAAGGGGCCTGAGTAGGGCCACTTTCCTAAGAAGCCCTTTGACAAGGCAGCCCTTCTCCTCAAATTGTATTCTTATTAAATGTGTTCTGTGCCAGCTCTGACAGGGGCAGGAAAGAATCAGTTGGCTGGGGAAGGAGAGAATTTTCCAGGCAGAAATAGAGTCAGGCAAATCTCTGTCCCCAGTGGTAGAAGTTTGAGCACTTCCTCAAACTTCCTGAACCTCTCAGCTTAGGTTTCTGTCCCATATAGGAAGAGAAATTTGCCTTCCTTCCGATATGAATAGGGAGCATGCCTACAGTTCGGAGACACTGCAATACGGTCATGCACAGAAGCACATGCAAGAGGTGAACACGCCAAGTCTTTTACCACCGTTAAGACTGAGCTTATAGGAACCATTGTCATCTCCTGAGGAACTCCAAAACTGCAATTACACAGCTGGGACCATTCATCACTGTACCCTTGAGAGCAAAAAGAGAATTTGAAATTATAGTTTGAAATGGGCACAAAACTCCTACTGTAAAATAATATTATTTCAAAAAATCCCAAACTGTTATAATTTGACTTTCAATTTAAAAAAGGAGAAAAAAATCTAAGATCCTATGGCTTCAAAATTTCTTGCCAGATTCCGTATTTCCAGATGCCTCACAATGAAAATATATATGTATGTATGTGTGTGTATGTGTATATATAGTGTATATATATATATATATACACATACACACACATACACACACACACACACACACACATTTTGGATTTGGAAAGAAGTAGCCTTTTGGCTTTCTAGAAAGTCCATTAGAATACATTTTTCAAAATCCACATTAATATACTAAATGGAACTTTGTTAGACAGAAAATTCCACAAGCCCACCTTGTCCCAGAGGTAGGTGTCAATGTGATTAAATTTCCCCAGAACATTCTATGGGCTTCTTCATGAGCACCTGCCAGAACACCTGGGCATTTCTGGACATTCCTAACCCAACTGAAATCCTAGCTGCATTCTGTGGGACTCTATAGGTAAGTAAAGCTTGCTGAAAAATGAATTTCTTTCTGTGGCTATATTTTGTGTGGGGTTTACAAGTATATATTCATCTTAACACTTTCCATAAGTACCGGGCATCTGTTACCTCAAGGTGCGTGTACCTGAGCATACACTTTGTATGAGGTGCTACATATTTGTTCGGGCTACAATAAAGACTAAGCCCCTGTCTTTAAAGAGCTCACAGTCTAAAGAGTACATGTCTTTAAAGAGCGCCTGTCTGATCCCAAGTTTCCCCTTCAGTAAATGTGGGAGCTCAACTAATAAATCTGAACCCCCTTTCTGGAATTCTACAACGTAGTTTTAAAAGATTTGTTAGCCAGCTTCTCAATGGCACCTGCCTCCCTTTTTTTCAGGTGAAATACAGGGCATGGAACACATGTTGCAGCCTTGCAGGACACTCAGAAGAGGGTAGCATAGTTCCCATCTCAGGGTTTTGGGTTTGCTTCCTGCAGTGAGGGACAGAAAGGTTCAACCTTGTTGGATTTATCTGTGATCCATCCACTCCACCATCCTGGTATGTGAAATATGGTTTGGCTGTGTCCCTACCCAAATCTCATCTTAAACTGTAGTTCCCATAATCCCCATATGTAGTGGGAGGGATCCAGTGGAAGGTAATTGAGTCATGGGGGTGGATTTTTTCCATACTATTCTTGTGATGGTGAATAAGTTTCACAAGATACGATGGTTTTATAAAGTACAGTTCCCAGGCACACACTATCTTGCCTATCACCATGTAAGACATGATTTTGCTCCTCCTTAGCCTTCCATCATGATTGTGAGGTCTCCCCAACCATGTGGAACCAACTTTGAATCCACTAAACCTATTCTTCTTTATAAATTATCCAGTCTTGGGTATTTCTTTATAGCAGTATGAAAATGGTCTAATACAATAAATTGGTACTGGGTGATGGGGTACTGCTGCAAAAATACCCAATAATGTGGAAGTAACTTTGGAACTAGGTAACAGACAGAGGTTAGAACTGTTTGGAGGAATCAGAAGAAGACAGGAAAATGTGGGAAAGTTTGGAACTTCCTAGAGACTTGTTGAATGGCTTTGATCAAAACGCTGATAATGATATGGAAAATGAAGTCTGGGCTGAGGTGGTCTCAGATAAAGATAAGGAACTTGTTGGGAACTAGAATAAAGGTCACTCTTGCTATGCAAAGGGACATGCAGTGTTTTGGCCCTGCCTTAGAGATCTGTGGAACTCTGAACTTAAGAAAGATGATTTAGGACATCTGGTGGAAGAAATTATCTAAGTGGCAAAGCATTCAAGAGAAAGCAGAGCATGAAAGTTTGAAAAATCTGCAGCCTGATGATGCAATATAAATGAAAACCCCATTTTCTGGGGAGAAATTCAAGCCCACTGCAGAAATTTACATAAGTAACAAGGAGCCAAATGTTAACCACCAAGACAATGGGGAAAATGTCTCCACAGCAAGTCAGAGACCTTCACAGCAGCCCTTCCCATCACAGGTGTGGAGGCCTAGGAGAGAAAAATGGTTTAGTGGGCTGGGTTCAGGGCCCCCCTTGCTGTGTGTGGCCTCAGGACTTGGTGACCTGAGTCCCAGCTGCTCCAGCCATGGCTAAAAGGGGCCAAGGAACAGTTCAGACCATGGCATCAGAGGGTACAAGCCCCAAACCTTGGCACCTTCCATGTAGTATTGATCCTGAGGGTACAAAGAAGTCAAGAACTAAGATTTGGGAGCTGGCTGTCCAGGCAGAAGTTTGCTGTAGGGGCAGGGCCCTCAAGCAGAACCTTTGTTAAGGCAGTGAGGAAGGGAAATGTGGTGTCAGACTCCCTATACAGAGTCCCCACTGGGGCACTGCCTAGTGGAATGAGAAGAGGGCCACCGTCCTCTGGACCCCAGAGTAATAGACCCACTGATAGCTTGTACTGCATACCTGGAAAAGCCACAGACACTCAATGACAGCCCATGAGCAACCAGGAAGGGAGCTGTACCCTGCAAAGCCATGGGTTGAGCTACCCAAGAACATGGGAACCAAGCCCTTGCATCAGTATGATCTAGATGTGGGACATTGAGTCAATGGAGATCATTTTGGAGCTTTAAGATTTGATTGTCCTGCTGGATTTCCGACTTGCATGGAGCCTATAGCCCCTTTATTTTGTCCAATTTCTACCAATTAGAACAGGTGTATTTACCCAATGCCAGTACCCCCATTGTACCTAGGAAGTACCTCACTTGCTTTTGATTTTACAGGCTCATAGGCAGAAGGGACTTGCCTTGTCTCAGATGAGACTTTGGACTGCTGACTTTTGGGTTAATGCAGAAATGAGTTAAGACTTCGGGGGACTGTTGGAAAGGCATGATTGTGTTTTGAAATGTGAGGACATTAGATTTGGGAGGGGCTGCGGCAGAATGAAATGGTTTGGCTGCCCAAATCTCATCTTGAATTGTAGCTCCCATAGTCCGCAGGACTTGGTGGGAGGTAATTGAATCATGGGGGTTGGTTTTTCCTGTGCTTTTCTCATGATTGAGTAAGTCTAATGAGATCCGATGGTTTTATAAAGGGCAGTTCTCCTGCACATGCTCTCTTGCCTGCCACCATGTAAGATGTGCCATTGCTTCTCCTTTGCTTTCAACCATGATTTGAAGCCTTCCCTGTGGAACCGTGAGTCCATTAAACCTCATTTTATTAATTACCTAGTCTCAGCCAGGCCTGGTGGCTCATGCCTGTAATCCCAGTACTTTGGGAGGCTGAGGCATGCAGATCACTTGAGGCTAGGAGTTGGAGACCAGCCTGGCCAACATGGAGATGAGGCATGAGAATCACACGAACCTGAGATGCAGAGGTTAAAGTGAACTGAGATTGTAGCACTGGACTCCAGCCTGGACAATAGAGCAAGACTGTGTCTCAAAAAATAAATATATATATATAACTAAATAAATCACCCAGTCTGGGATATTTCCTCATAACAGTATGGGAATAGACTAATACAATATGTCAACTATGAACAATGTGAAAAAAAAATTAAAAAGTAATTTCAGGAGGAGAGATCCAAGATGGTCGATTAACAACAGCTCAGGATTGTAGCTCCCAGTGAAAGCGCAGAGAGCGAGTGGACGCCGCACTTTCAGACGAATTTTTGTTGCCCACAGACTGGGAGATTCCCGGCGGAGGAGATACAGTGGTCACCAGTGCAAATTTTTGGCCGGCGCGGCTATTTTGCCGGTGCCCCGGCACGGCGCTTCTCGGTGCAGAGTATACAGGATGGGGTGCCCTTTGAATCCGGCTCGGCTGGTCCCATCCCCACGAGGAGAACAGCAATTGGAAGCGCTGAGGACTGAGAGTTTCACAGCAAGCACAGCTGAACCAGGAAGGTCCAGCTCTGTGGGGAAGGGGCATCCGCCAAAGGAAAACAAAGAAACAGAAAAAACTTCATCAGCAACAAGCCGGACGTCCACTCAGACCCAATCTGAAAGTCGGCAATTACAAAGATGACAGGTGGATAAATCCACAAAAATGGGAAGAAACCAGTGCAAAAAGCTTGAGAACACCCGAAATCAGAATGCCTCTCCTCCTACAGGGGATCGCAGCTCCTCCTCAGCAAGAGAACAAGGCATGACGGAGAATGAGTGTGATGAACTGACAGAATCAGGCTTCAGAAGATGGATAATAAGAAACTTCTGTGAGCTAAAAGAACATGTACTAACCCAATGCAAAAAACTAAGAACCTTGAAAGAAGATTTAACGAAATGCTAATGAGACTGGATAACTTAGAGAGGAATATAAATGAATTGATAGAGCTGAAAAACACAACATGATAACGTCGCGAAGCATGCACAAGTTTCAACAGCCCAATTGACAAAGCAGAAGAAAGGATATCAGAGGTCGAAGATGAACTCAGTGAAATAAAACAAGAAGGCAAGATTAGAGAAAAAAGGGTAAAAAGGAATGAACAAAGTCTCCAAGAAATATGGGACTATGTGAAAAGACCTAATCTACGTTTGATAGGTGTACCTGAATGTGATGAAGAGAATGAATCCAAGCTGG
>CAUYLG010023552.1:0-16942 GCA_963573385.1 Cacajao melanocephalus | reverse complement strand
CAAAAAAAAAAAAAAAAAAAAAAAAAAAAAAAAAAAAAAAAAAAGCACAGTGTTTATTTGTTGTTTTATCATCCAGGGAAGCAGTTATTTTTGAAATATTCTTTTTATTATCCAAAATGTATCAATATACATAGAACTAATTAACCAGAAATACCAAACTGAATATATTTTGTGGATTGCAGAAAAATTTTACAAAACAATTTCTTCTGGTTGACTAACAAATACTAGTTAGGAATGGTTGATGGCATAATAATCAGGGGGGCTAAAAAGAATCTTCTTGAAAGTTCAAAGTTACTGTTTGATGCTTGTAATTAGGAATTGCCTAATTGTGTATGTATGTATGTGATTGTGACAAAAGTGAAAATAATTCCAACATGTTCCCTTCACATGCACAAAGACTCTAGACTTCCTTTTTTCCTCCCCTGGTTGTTTTGCTAACCTTAGCTGCTAATTTTCACCAACTGTTCACTTGCAAAATATTCTTTTCAGTATATCACAGTTAAACCCTTCAAATTATGTTCCACTTCAAAAGACCTGGTTTCAGTTTCCAAATCTTCCTTTTCCCCATGCTTTGGGTTTTTGATCAACAAATGTTTATTGAAGTCCCACTGTGTAAGTGGCAGCCTCCCAGAATGGCTTTTCCAGTACGCTTGGTGTTCCAGATGTTGGATAAATTGAAAATCCTTGAATCTGAAGTTAAAGCAGAATTAAAATTATGTGTGAACATGAATCGAGTGCTTAGAGGACAACATGCTGTTCACCACTGGCAACAACAGAATTGGGGGATTTATTTTCTACTTATTGGCTTAAAATGGGAAATTTAGATGTGAGGGGGCCTAGCCTACCTGTCCCTAGGGAATCTTCATACGAAAGCTACTCATTTTAATTCTTCTGACGTTCGTTTCTGCTTGGTGAATGCTCAAGCCACTCACTTGTTCTAGTCAGTGCCTTTGATAACATTTCATGATCTGTAAAATAAAATTTGGCATTCAAGGTTCTTCATGTTATGATTTCTGTGTATCTTTCCATTCCTATTTCCTTTGCTTCTTTGCTGGCCCATAATGGTCCAGCCAAAACCAATTTCTTACTGTTCCTCCTCATTCACTGAGTACCTATTGTTGGCCAAGTGCTGCTTCATTAACTTTAAAAAATATTTTATTCCTCAAATTTTCCAGGAAGGAGTTTTGTTATCCACACCTTTTAGAGGAAGACACGGAGGCTCAGAGATGTCAGATGACTTGTTCAAATTCATGGGTTAGTACAGGAATGAGCTGGGATTTGAACCCAGGTCTATAACTCCACAGCCATAGTGGAAAAGGATTTTCCCATCATGCCATGATACCTCCTCCTTAAAATGCCCCAGTGCTGTCTCATTATGCACCATTCTTCCATGTGGTGGTAGAATAATGCCCCTTCCTCAGAGATGTCTATGCCGCAATCCCTGGAACCTGTGAGTATGTTACCTTACACGGCCAAGGGGGATTAACTTTGCATATGGAATTAAGGGAAAGGATCTTGGATTATGCGGGTAGATCCAAAGCAATCAGAAGGGTCCTTGAAAGAGAAAGAAGGAGGCAGAAAGTTCAGAGAGAGAGACGTGATAAGAGAAGAATTGTTAGAAAGAATCACCATTGCTGGCTTTGAAGATAGAGAAAGAGATCATGAGTCCTGGGATATGAGTGGTCTCTAGACACTGGAAAAGCTGGGAACCAGATTCTCTTCTAGAGACTATAGAAAGGGGTACATCCCTGGCAGCATCTTGGCCGGTGAGACCCATGTTAGATTTCTAGCCTGCAGAAGATAAGATAATAAAGTTGTGTTATTTTAAGCTACCGAGTTTTTGGTAATTTGTCTTAGCAGCAATAGAAAATGACCCCACAAGTAGCATTCTTCCTCTACACATTCCCATTGCCTGCATGTCATGTTCAACGCTGAAATACACCATTCCCACCAACCCCTCTTACTCTCAAAGCCTGCCCTTGGGGAGGATCTGAAGCCGATTTTGATTAATTGCATCATTCTAGACAGAGCTGACAGAAGCTGTCTAAACGGACCACCTCATGTCAGAGAGGCTGAATGACATATCCAAGGTCATATGGATTGCAGTGGCGTGATGAGAGCTCAAACCTAGAGCTCCAAACTTCCACTTCTAACGGCTTAAGAGGAAAGCCTGCTCAAGAACATTGGTGTCTTTCAGGGAATCAGTGCCTCGAAATTTCATTATTAATCATCCATATGAAAACTTTCAGAACCAGTGAACATTTCTGTGATTAGATTCTTGGAAATCATACTAAATAAGTCGGTAAACTGACCTATGACTGATTAGAATTAACTCGCCCACCATCATCTTGTTCGTTCATTCAACCAATTATATGTGCCAGAGAAGTGTGCTAAGTCTTGAGAATCACAAATGAGTAAAATATAGTCCATGCCCATCAGGAACTCATGGTTTAGTGGAACTGGGCAATGTTCAGGGGTGTTACAGGGGCAGATATGCTAAACAGAAATTGTGATGCCTTGTGATAAATGATATGATAAAGTGAAGAAGCACAGAGTCATTAAGCACCCTAGGACGAGGGGATTTAGCCATGTCTGAAGTTTCTGGAGGAGGTAATTCCTTGGCTGGGTTTTAAAGCAGGAGTAGAAGTTAAGCTATGGAAAAGCAAAGAACATTTAGCCTGGAGAACACTCAGATAGGACTGGTCAAAAAGAGATGAATAATATTGAAAATAATGTTATACCAATAGGAATGAATAAATCATGAAGGTTTGCTATTCTCCGTTCCCTCCACCAAAGTCCCAAAGTCAGCTCAAAGAGTTGTTTAATAACTCACTTAATTCCAGAATGGCCCAGCTTCATTTGTGAATAGGGGCCCAGCCTTAGATGGTGAGTGTGCAACACGAGGGACTGGAAGGAACTGCTAGACACAGATATGAATCCAGACTTGCTCCTTCCCAGCTGTGTCAACTCTAAGCACATCCCTTTGTGCCTTCAGTTCCTGTGAAGACGAGTGAATGCATGTCAGGGCACCTGACGTAGAGCGCTATGTAAATGGCAACTGTTATGATCAGGCTTAGGGACAGGGCTCAGAGACTCTCTCCCTCTGGCTTTGTCTTATTTCATCATTAGCGTTGTGTGGATCCACAGTTCTTTCCGGTTTGCAGATAATTCTAATCTGAATCCAAGGAGTTCTCACTGGTCCCTAGCAGGTTGGGGAAGGAGGTGCTAGAGAAGTAAATCTGGTTCTAGCTAGCAACATGAAGTCTACCATGCTGTAGTCCATCTTCTATATAGCTGCTAGAGTCAGCTTTCTGAAGTGTAAAGCTGATCAGGCTTAAAAGTCTTGGAGAGCGTTTTCTTCACAGTCCCTAGCTCCCAGTGTAGAGTGAGCTGCTACTCCTCCACGGCAGATACTCAGTGCTTTAGCTACTCCTTACTTCCTTTGCAGATCTATCTGCTCCAGTGGTTATACTGCCTGGAATGCCTTTGCCTCACTTTATTTGTTTGGAGAACTTTTATCCCCTTTAAAACTCAGCTCATGGCTGGGCGCGGTGGCTCATGCCTGTAATCCTAGCATTTTGGGAGGCCAAGGCGGGCAGATCATGAGGTCAGGAGTTTGAGACCAGCCAGACCAACATGGTGAAACCCCATCTTACTAAAAAAAATACAGCTACTCAGGAGGCTGAGGCAGGAGAATCGCTTAAACCCAGAGGTGGAGGTTCCAGTGAGCTCAGATCACACCACTGCACTCCAGTCTGGGTGACAGAGTGAGGCTCCATCTCAGAAAAAAAACAAAAAACAAAAAAACTCAGCTCAATTGTCATTGTCTCTGTGAAGCCTTCCCTGATTTCTACCCACGAGTCAACCACACCCTCTTCTGGATGAACAATAGTGTCTTGAACAGATCTCTTCGTACCTTGTGCACATGAGAATAAATTAGTTATTTCTTTATCTACCTCCCCATCAGACTGGGTGCTCCTGGAGAGCAATTTTGTGTATCATCTATCTTTGTGTTTCTACCACATAACAGGGACTCCATACGTATTTGCTGACCAACTAAATGAATGAACGTAATAAGGACTCCATAAGCATTTCTGGCACATAATAGGGTCTCAATAAATGTTTGCTGATTAACTAAGTGAATGAAAGGCAGACAGGTTTTCAGAATTTTCTAGTAGCTAACCAGCTAACCCTTGTAAAAAGGTGGTTTGAGACTCCTATAAGTGATCACACCATCACATTTTGTAGCAGATTGGTGCTAGCTAGGGAATCACGGTGAGTCCAAAAGGCAATGAATTAAAACTGCTCTGACGTATCCCCTTTCAGAAATAGGAGCAGTCTTTCAAGTGACTTGAAAACGAGGCTTCAGTAAAAGTGTAAGAAAATATGTGCAATTAGACACAATCAATAAAGCTGCCCTTGACTGATGTCTACATTTAAGAGAGTTTACTTAAATTATGAAAAAGGCCTTTCTGATAGAACTGTCAGTCTGGCTTATCATGTATGTACATAAACTCTGCATGGGGTTTTCTTTCAAGAGTTCTAGACCCTCAGTGAACACAAAGATACAAGGAAGTATCAACCCATTGCTTAAGGGGAGAGTCTGGTAGGTAAATCTGAGAAAGCGGGGGAGCTAAAGCCATCTGTCGGGGTAGTTTGAAAGAAATGGAAATCCTGCAAAGTGCTCTTTCTCCTCTTATTCATTCATTTAGAAAATATTTATTCAGTATGTACTATATATGAGGGACTGTGCTAGGTGCTGGCAATGTACTGGAGTGGAAAAGATAGACATTGAACACAAATATCTATATCTATCTAATTATAAATTATATTTATTATGATTATGCTCCCCCAAGCCAAGAATGCCCTCTCTTTTTGATTTTGTTTATATGCATTCAACATCCTTGCAACAAACAAGAGCTAAGGAGTAATGCATTTTATATAAAAAATATGTTGTGTCTACCTTGGCTGGGTGCGGTGGCTCACACCTGTAATCCTAGCACTTTGGGAGGTCGATGCGGGCAGAGTTCATGATCAGCCTAGCCAACATGGTGAAATACAATATAGTGAAACAGCCTGGCCAACATGGTGAAATACAAAAATTATCTGGGCATGATGGCGCATGCCTGTAATCCCAGCTACTCAAGAGGCTGAGGCAAGAGAATCACTTGAACTCTGGAGGCAGAGGTTGCAGTGTGCTTGGGTTCCGCCACTGCTCTCCAGCCTGGGTGAAAGAGCAAGATTCCATCTCAAAAAAGAAAAAATATGTTGTGTCTACCGTGTGTCAGATATTGCACTAGATACTGGGGACACAAAAATATCTTCGAGGTGCTTACATTTCTAGATGTAAGTTATAAAGTAACCAAATACACAACAAAAATAATAATGCAAAATGAAACATGTAGTAACAGAGGTAAGCATAATTGCTGCTAGAGGAACACAGAGTAGAGGAGCTTCCTGCCACTCTACTGCCCTCTCCCAACTCCTCTGAGCACCCCTCTCCCTCCACCTTCTCCCCTCACCCCAGGCACAGAGGCTGGACACGGGAATGGTAGAGATTGAATAATATCACCAACACTTTTTACTGAGGAGAGCCAGCTCTGAATGGAACTCAGTGTCTCTGCCTATCTCCTATTCCTACACAAGCAAAGGAAGGTCAGACTGCAGATGGGGCCATCCATCCTGGGAAGATGGGAGAGAAATGAGAACCGCTGCAAAGAAACAGCTTCTGGTCAGAGTGGTGGAGCTGCCCAGAGAGGTGGTCCTGAAAGCTGCAAAAGCATTCAAATCCCACCTGGATTGGCTCCATCACACACAGTTAGCTGCTTGGAGGTGCCCCAGGCAGAAGGCACTGATGTCAAAGGCAGAAGCAGAACTGAATATGGCCAAGGAATGCTCAGTTACATTTTCATATTGGAAATATATTTCATTTCACTAATTTTATCTAAAACATTCTAAATACTGTTTTTAAAGGCCACTAAGTAAAAGAAGTACTGAAATATCAACAGTGCCAGTTTGCCTTCGTACTGTGACCCATGGCCAGGCTCACAACTAGCAGTCGTGAAATGAGTTGAGATTGCAGACACATTTTGCTGTTCAAGCACATTTTAACATTTGAGAATAATGTCTTTAGGTGGGGGCTAAAGGCTTTCTTCTGTTCACAAAGTTCTAAACACTCTGTTGGCTGACACTGCCATATATGTTACACGCCTGATCTCAGAGGGCGTGTGAGGTTGCAGCCTCTGATCTAGGCTCACCCTTTTATTTTTCAGACAAAGAAGCCAAGGCTTGGAGGAAAATGTGCTGTGTGATACAACAGAGTTAGGACTAGCATGCAAGTGTCCCCCTGCTCTAGCTCCTCCTATGACAGGTGTTGCTGTCATAGGAAGAAGCAGATAAGTACTTTGTGAACACAGTGTGCCCAGGCTGCAGCCACAGCTGCCTTCTGCAAGGAAAAAATCGCTTTTAGTACCAGTAAATGCAAGCAGTGGGGTTCGGGGGAAAACCTGGGTGACTTACATCAGGTTCTTTGCAAACCATGCAATTGTTGGCTTTACGCTAGAAGATAAATGACAGATTTCTCTGCATAGGATGGGCACACTCCTTGTCTCCCCATAGGGTACCCATTGCAGGTTAGAGATAGCTGGGTAACCACGGAATGGAAGGCAGGGCAGGGTTTGGCTGGGAGAGAACTCATCACTTTGAAAACCCTCGGAGCCAGGGTCACTTTGGAATACCTATTTGCAAACTCAGATGTGGATGGGTGAGGAAGATTATGCATTAGGGCTTATCTCACCCTCTCAGCTGGCTTTCTGTTATCCCTGGGCCCTGAGGTGGGGGCTGGCAAAGGCTCTGACCTATTTGCTTGGCAGGCTTGGTCTGCATGTGTTCATCTTCCACGCTCCCAAGGAGTGGGGCTGGGGGAGGTGGGGTGAACATGATAGGAATCCAGGTGGGAAAAAGAAATCAAATCCCCAAACTCAAACACAAATTTACAAAAATCTACAATAACCAGCTGGCCCCAAGTATGGGAAGAAGGCAGGCCAAACATTTTGGGAAGAATAGACATCTGGGAGGAAGGTGAGCTGATAAACAGCCTTTTTCCACAAGCCAAAGCATGCTCTGCTCTTGAGACTTTTAGGTTCTCCTAACCCACTATTTTCTCAATTGGCCCATTCATTGACACTAGCTATGGGGGTTACGGGGTTCACAGCGTTGTGACTCCCTAAAATTGGGCAAATCTAGAGATTTCCCACCTACCGGGCACTCTGAAAGGTGGCAGAAAATCAGACCATTTGCTGCAGAAGAGCCTGCCACTTTGCTCAGAGGGTCCCAGGCAGAACTGCCACTTACTTTGCAGAGACTTTGTAAGACAATGACAGTCCTCTCCCTCAACCCTACCACTTGCATTCAGGGGCAGCTGGAGGGATCGCCACTCCCACCCTCCAAAAAAGGTGTGGATGTGCGTGATGTCTGCATTCAGCACCCTCACCCTTGTGCTGACAGATGGCTTCTGAGGCCACCTCTGTTGTAAGAGCTCTGGCCTTGGAGAAGAGACTTGGATCCTATTCTGGTGACATGCTGCTTTTGCCATGGAAAGAGGTCTCCAAGTGTTTACCTTAGCAGATTAACAAAAGACCTCATGACTCTAAAAAAGGGCACAGAACTCTTGTCCTAGACTGTGACATTCCTAAGAAAAAAGTGATGACTCACGTATGTTTTTGTTTTATAGGACCTAGTACTGTGCTTAGCACATGATTAGCGCATGGCAAATAATTTTTTTTTTTTTGAGACGGAGTTTCGCTCTTGTTGCTTAGGCTGGAGTGTAATGGCATGATCTCGGCTCACTGCAACTTCCACCTCCCAGGTTCAAGTGATTTTCCTGCCTCAGCCTCTCAAGTAGCTGAGATTACAGGCATACACCACCACGCCCGGCTGATTTTTGTGTTTTTAGTAGAGACAGGGTTTCACCATGTTGGTCAGACTTGTCTCAAACTTCTGACCTCACGTGATCCACCAGGCTCGGCCTCCCAAAGTGCTGGAATTACAGGCGTGAGCCACCACACCCAGCCAAGAATTCTTAAATTTACATAATGCTGATCATGTGTCCAGCACTGGGTTAATAAAGAAACAGATAAGGCTTACTCTCTAACCCCAATGAGCTTAAAATTTAATGAGAGAAAAGATGGAAATGAGGTGTTCCCAACACAGTAAAGACGAGCAGAGCATCCTCTGTGGAGTGGAAGACTGTAAGCAAGGGGGATTCCTTCTGATGTTGCCTTTCTGCACATCTTTTTGAGTTGCTTATGAAGAAATAGCACCAGCCTTGCACCCTGAGTTTCCAGTTTTCCAGCAGAACCGTGTTGGGTGACATCATGGTGGCATCCCTTATATACCTCAACAACCTGCCCTGCTACCGTGGGCCAGCGTTCATGGTAGCTGGGCTCAGGCTGACTTGCTATGTTTCTTACAGGTACTCAGCCACTTAGTTGGACTCCTGGCTCTCAGATTCACTTTGAGAAGTTTTCGGTTGTCTTTTAGTGCTCATTTTTGAAAGATGGTCCACCTGGTGCCTGTTCCTGGGCGCTGGATGAAGGCCAGGGGATGGCAGCAACATGAACTCGCTGTGGATAACAAGTCCTCTGTTATGACTGGAAGCGTGTGCAGTGCTATAAATAACTCTATCAATATTGTGATAATGGCACTTTAAAGAGGTCTATTTTACAAGTGCTAAATGTAAGAGAGACCACAGCTGCACTCATTAATTCTGAAGTATGCCTCCCTCTATGTACAACTTGCAGGTGTAACAATAGGGGTGTTGACTCAATGAAAGTCTAGATAATGTTTGGATTAGGGAAAAGGTTAGAGTAACATTGTTAACTTCTCCATTGTGTTTGGCATAATGAAAACAAATTATAGTAACTTAATTGGAAATGGGGGGAAAAGGCAAAACATAACTTTGTTACAGGTTTCAGATGCTCACAAATAGCTCCTCCCCCCTCAAGAACAAGTATCGTAATTGACAGCAGTAGATCTTTTGATAATTAATTGCAGTAAATTATCACTTGGCACAAAGAAGGCATAATTGTAATTAATTTACAACCTTCCCAGCATAATGCTGAATTAGAAATGGCACTGCCTAATTTTTCCAAGTGAGGAAACGGAGGGTAAAAATAGTGTACCTTTTTTTTTTTGACATGCATTCAGAGTTTTCAGGCAAGCCCTGCTTGTAATTTTTCTGGTATGATCATGGCATCTCTGTGACTCTCTTGGGTTAGGGGTGTTTAATTTAGATTGTGTCTGTTGGCTCTGGTCTATGATAGTTACCAAGAGGGGTCCGGGGCAGAGCACTGCCATGGCTTCCCATCTCTAGCCTCGAATTAGTCATTTAACCTCAGCATCTTTCTGTGTCTGTGTTCCTGTATCTGTCTCATTCACTGGGGTGCTGGAAGACCTAATTAATTCCGATAATAGGCATCAGTTCAGTAAAAAATAATATTACATATTTACTTTAAAAGTTTTATTTATTTATTTATTTCTAATGGCCTTATTGAGATATCATTGACATATAAAAATTATGTATATTTAAGGTGTACAACTTCACATTTTGATATACATCATGAAATGATTGCCACAATAATGTTAATTAACATGTCCATTACCTCTACATAGTTACCACTTTGTGTTGTGTGTGTGTATGTATTGAAAAGATTTAGGATCTATGTTCTCAGCAAATTATAAATATATAACACAGTATTGTTAACTATTGTCATTATGCTTTACATTAGATCTCCAGAAATTATTTGTCTTGCATAACTAAAATTTTATACTGTTTGATCAATATCCCCTTATTTCTCCTTATTATATTTTTATGTTTTCTAATTGAATGAATTAAGAAAGATTTATTTTCTCAAAATGTTTCAGTGCACCCTATTTTTAGGGTGATGTAGATCATGATTAAGAATCTTTGCCATAGTGCAATTTTATAATGATTGCAATAGATCAAGGTTCAATCTAATTGCTCAACAATTAATTAGAAACAGAAATGAGGAATAAAAACTATTTTCACTGGATTCTAGGGAACAGTTGACAGCATTTCATCAGAGTGCCTGGGAGAACAAATCATTAAGCTATAAAGATTACATCTGGGCTAGAATTAAAGTCAAGCGGATTCATTAAGCCAAATGGTGGCCCAGAGATTACTGCCGTGGCATTGCTGCACTGACCAAAGGCTCAAGGGGTCAGGGACTCTTCCTTCTTCTGCTACACATGGCCCATTGAGAGAATGAGGAAAATGGCCCTTCTGGCAATCAGGGCAAGAAATTGGTCTCCAAGTTCTGTGGAATGGTTGGTGATATTAAAAAGAAAAAATTAAAGATAAAGGTCATAGCCCTATGAGGAAGACCAATACAATATAAATGAGCTTTATTAAATTATTTGAATACTTTGAACGTTCTTCTTAGCCCTGTCATTATAAACACTGAAATAAGATGACTTTGTAGCCAGACCCCCTTTTCACTGCTCCCTTGCCTGAAAAATGAACTCGGACTTGACCTATATGTAACACCTTCTCCGGGGGTTAATAAATCATTCAATCTTCCTGCGAGTTTCCTTTCTCAAAAAAAAAAAAAATTACTCGAAATGCTTTAAGTAACCTCTGTTACCCTGTACCGCCATCCCCACCAAATAATGTTCTCCAGTTGGGTTGAATTAGTCATGATAGTTTTACTGTGTGAGTTAATATTCACAAGTGTTGGAGTTCAAACTGTCCAACATACCTCAAGAGACTTCAAATCAAACTCAGACTTTAGCCCTAGTTGCCAAAGGTCCTGATGCATATTTTACTGAACTCCCTATATGAGTACCTAAAACATATTACAAGGCAATATAGACACCACCTTCAAGTGCTGCATTTAGTGCCATAAACCTATGAGGTTAGAATGTTCACTTAGAATCACTGGGAACAAAACTCCAATTTTCTAGTCTAAAACCGAAACACGATTTCTACAGAGCAAATGAAGGTTAAGAAATTTCTGATGGGCTCTCATCTCTAAAAGGAAGTAGACTTAATCTGTGCTATCCTCAAAGAATTAGAAAAAGGATTGATGAATGGATGCTTCACAGAGGTAAATTTTGGCTTACATTTATAGTTGTTACAGAATGTTACCTTATACACTGACAGGCAAAATGATGCCCATCACAGGAGGAGGTGAAATAGAGAGTGGAGATCACTAGGCAGGCAGGGTAGGAGGGATTGAAGATGGGATCTAGCAGGAGGTCTTGCCCAATACTGAGAATCTTCTGAATTAGTGTCCAGCTCTTAGGGCAGAATTATTGATAAATTAATGATTAAACTTGAAATCATTCATTTGTTCTTCTAGTCATTCATTCATGCAACAAATGCTCCAGCAGCATCCCAGCATGCCAGGCCCTGGCTGTGCCCACTGTTCTCAACTTAGATATAATTCCTAGCCTGGGGCTGTTCTTAGTCAGGCTGGCCAGCATGCCTCAGTATTTTGGTATTTTTATTTCTCACTCTGACTAGTATCCCAAAGAAAGAAAATATATTCACTAATAAGAAGAAAATGGGAAGCCAAAGTTTCTGAATGCTATATCAGATTTAGCTTAGATAGGGCTGGGCGCAGTGGCTCACGCCTGCAGTCCCAGCACTTTAGGAGGCTGAGGCGGGCGGATAACCTGAGGTCAGGAGTTCAAGATCAGCCTGACCAACATGGAGAAACCCCGTCTCCACTAAAAATACAAAATTACCCAGGCGTGGTGGTGCATGTCTGTAATCCAGCTACTCAGAAGGCTGAGGCAGGAGAATCGCTTGAACCCGGGAGGTAGAGGTTGTGGTTGCAGTGAGCCAAGATCGCGCCATTGCACTCCAGCCTGGGCCACACAGTGAGACTTAATCTCAAAAAAAAAAAAAAAAAAAAAAAAAAGAAAATTTAACTTAACTTTTAGACTTAAAAGCTTGGTCTGGTTCCTGCCTGCCCCTCTCTAACCTCTTCTGATGTCGCTCTCACTGTTGTTCTTTCCCTCTCCCCCTCCCCCTTGACCCAGCTGCACTGGGCTTCTTACTTCCTTTCTGTAGGTAAAATCTTATTCAGAAGCCCAATATACAAAAGAAGTCAAAGCAGACTTGGCTGGGCTAAAGTGAAGGGAATTGCAGAGCTCCAGGGGCACCACTCACATGGGACTCTATGTGAAGGAACGATGCCCCTGCCACACTCAGTGTCTATGGGCAACTTAGGAACTGCCACTGTCATGAATCACTTTAGCCCAGCCAAGTCTGCTTTGACTTCTCTTGTATATTGGGCTTCCGAATAAGATTTTACTTAAAGAAAGTGTTCTGCTATAAAACAAACCTTTTGAAACCTCACTGTTTACTAATGCAGCAGCTGAATGACCCATTCTTGATTTTACAACCAGAGAGGGGCAGAGTTGAGGATTGAACCTGTGACTCTGGACTCAGGGGTAGCACTCTGGCCTCTTCCCTAGGCTGCCTGTCTAGGGGAGATGTGGCAAATTACAGAGATGACATAATGGGAAGTAAAACTGGGTTGGTACGGGCACGGTGGCTCACGCCTGTAATCCCAGCACTTTGGGAGGCCGAGGTGGGTGGATCACTAGGTCGGGAGTTCGAGATCAGCCTGGCCAACATGGTGAAACCCTGTCTCTATTGAAAATACAAAAATTAGTGGGGGCCTGTAATTCCACCTACTCTGGAGACTGAGGCAGGAGAATTGCTTGAACCTGGAAGGTAGAGGTGCAGTGAGCTGAGATCACACCACTGTACTCCAGCCTGGGCAACAGAGCAAGATTCCATCTCAAAAAAAGAAAAAGAAAAATTGGAAGGCTTAGCCAGGCGGATCATGAGGTCAAGAGATCGAGACCATCCTGGCCAACATGGTGAAACCTCGTCTCTACTAAAAATACAAAATTAGCTGGGCGTGGTGGCGCGCGCCTGTAGTCCCAGCTACTTGGGAGGCTGAGGCAGAAGAAGCACGTGAATCCGGGAGGCAGAGGTTGCAGTGAGCCGAGACCGCACCACTGCACTCCAGCCTGGCGCCTAGCAACGGAGCAAGACTCTGTCTCAAAAAAAAAAAAAGAAAGAAAGAAAAAGAAAAAGAAAAAGAAAAAGAAAAACAAACTGGGTTGGGTATTGGAAGAAACCTTGTGAAATGAAGAGATAAAGATTGGGATGTTCCAAGCTATCCTTGCCCTCATCTCAGCCCCCACCCCCCATAACCCATAACCCCTCCTCACTTCTACCTTGATGGTTTCCCCCTGCCCCCCACCCAGGAAGCTTTTTCTGTTTCAATTTTGAGAACACTGTAGATTAACACCAGGGGCCTTTCTGTTTCCCAAAATTGCTGGGTATGCACATTCCTCAAATTCTACCTTATCCTCTGGTTTGGACCTAATTTAGACCTCCCATTCAGCATTAACCTGTGTGTCTCTAGGACTTTTCAACACCTCAGATAATCTTTTGCAAAGAATGGGAATGTTTGTTCTTGATGTTCTTGGTCATTAGTTGTAATAAAAAGGCTAATTATTCTGAGAGTCTTTTCTACTTTTTGCTTTCTCCCATTCTCCCCTTGACCTCGTGACTTCACTAATCACGTGTGGCCTTGTGAGAACTTGGGGAGTTCAGACTTAAAAAGGATTTCTGGTAGTATTCAAACCCTGGCAAGCGCAACTGAACTAAAGGGAAAGAAAGTTACTGTCAGTGTGTCTAGTTTGTAGTCACAGTCAGCAAATGTTACCAGTTTGAAGTAATGACTATTACTGTGTCTTAACTCACTGAATTCTCTGACATGGCTGGCAAAATCTGTTTTTACAGTGTTTGATGTTCTGGCTAGAGTATATATAAAATGGACATCAGATGGTGTCTCTCCCACCCATGAATGGAAACAAGACAAATTTAAACCCCATTTCAAGGAGTGTATAAGCCCTAAAACTTCCCCAAGATGACGGAATCTTACCCCATGTCTTCTGTTCTCTGGGTCACCTCTGGCTTTTAGCTCTACTCTTACTTTAATCACCCCACCTTTATGGATTTTCTCATGCCCTGATGTGTCTGGTATCTTACCACATCAACTCAGGTGTGAATCCAGCACTTTCTCCTAATTTTTTTTTTTTTTTTTGAGATGGATTCTCACTCTGTCGCCCAGGCTGTAGTGCAATGGCATGATCTCAGCTCACTGCAACCTCGGCCTCCCGGGTTCAAGTAATTCTCCTGCCTCAGTCTCCTGAGTAGCTGGGACTACAGGTGCATGCCACCACGCCTGGCTAATTTTCTATATTTTTAGTAGAGACAGGGTTTCACTGTGTTAGCCAGGATGGTCTTGATCTCCTGGCCTTGTGATCCGCCCTCCTCGGCCTCCCAAAGTGCTGGGATTACAGGCGTGAGCCACCTCGCCCAGTCCCGTCTAAGCTAAATCTTAAGCCCCACTGTGCCTGGCCCCTTTCTCCTAATTTTACCAGGAAAACCACCTGTAACTAGGCTTTTAGGCATATAGAATGGGAGGAATTTTGATTGCAGTAGCACAGATAACTTGAAAATTTCATATTAGAGATTTTTATTTCTGAAATCTCTTTAGCCAGTTTGACAAATTGGACTCAGTTTTCTGCCAACTGGCAGAACTTACCCCCTATCTCTTTCCTGTCCTCTCTCCCATCCACTCTGTCACCTCCAACAAATAAAAACTCAACAAAAAACCCCACAAGTTTGTGTCATTTCCTCAAACAGGGGAATTGAGCTCTTAAGCTTTTACTTTCTAAATTCATACCTAAACTCATCAAGGTCTTTAGCAGGACAATAAGCCTTTCATGTAACAAGATGCTCCGTTCCTTAGAAATAGAAAGCACAAAAACAAGCAAAAATTGCCCTTGGTGACATATGGAATCAGTGTGGATTATGCAACATGAGAAAAAGGCCTGTGGTGGGCATTGGCTGGCACAGGGTGCCCCGGTTCCCAGGGAAAAAGGTCTGGGCTTGCAAGCATGACGAGGAGGGACAAACTGGGCAGGGTCTCTGCAGGGCATTTGCAGGCAAAGTGGCTTCCCTTTTGCTGACTCTGCATTCCAAGCGGCTGTCACCACTTTCTCTTTGGAAAGGGGACCGCAGAAAAACGTGCCTTGCTTAGAAATGACAAGCTCACCAAGCTCTGCTGGAGGCTTAGGTTGGTTTCTGAGTGACAGGCACATCGTAAAGAGTCCTTGCCCAGAGCTTGTGTCCTCGGTCAAGCATCCTTATTGCCACTAATGTGAACGAGTGTGAGTCTGTGCTGTGCTCCTGGGCAGGGCTTCCTCTTTGTAAGATCCCGGAAATAAGAATTTGATAGATGGTTGATAGATCCATGTTAAAATGGCAAAGCTGGAGCTAGTAGGATGCACACAGGTTCAGAGTCAGAAGCTTCTAGTCTTGGTTCTCTCTGTCTTACACTTGCTGAGTGACCTTGGGTAAGTGATGCCTCTTCCTCTGGCCTCAGTTCTGTTATGGTAAAGAAAGTGGTCTTTGGTTTTCAAAGTGTGTTTTTCAGGGGTTCTGTGAGGCATTTGCATGCGAGTGAAGAGAGGTGAGGGGAGAGAGAAGCTCAACCAGGACAGCTCTGGTTTTCCCTGTTTTATTGCCAGTGGCACTAATTTTTTTTTTTTTCATTAACGCTTTGGCTGTAAAAGAAACATGAAAACCCCTGCTGTAAAGGATGGCTGTCTTTGGTCTCCTCTAGTGCTGACATTCCATGATTCTAGATGGAAGCACAAAAAAGAATGGATGCCGGGAAAGACGCAAGCACAAGAAAAAGAAATTCCTGCTCCAAATAAATCCCTGGTCAATCTCTCTTAATCTCTGAAAGTTTAAAGATTTAAAATATACTTTAAAAAAACTTGCAGTTCTCAGCAAATAAAGACTACTTTAAATTATTCAGGTTTGTTACCCCCACAATTCACCTATACAGTACATTCTAAATAAAAAGCTAATAACTCTCTCTCTGCAAGGAGTGTCCCTTCCAAGGGCTGTGTATAAGGCATTAACCTGCACTGGGAGAAAATAATACCAGTGATTTCCAAATTACACTCATTTTAGGAAATAACTGAAATAAATGAATTTGGCCAAATGCAGCCTGCTTATTTCTTCTGCATTGAAATGCAGGGGTAATATTTTTCTGCCAGCAAGTATTGGAAACAAAATCACTTAGAGCTGTACTTAAAGTAATGTTTTGGAATCCTTCATAAAACTACTTTAGTTACATTTCCAAAGCCTTTTGCTTTTTATAGTGCTTAGAAGAGTTGGAAGGGGGCTGAGGGAGGGAGACGGGGAGAAAGAGGGACCCAGAAAGAGCTGGGGGCTCAGGGCTTCAAATTCAGAGACTGTAGGAGTCACCCAAGACAACTCTGCATCAAATGCTTCTGTCTCTGCTTGCAACATTCCTGCCTCTCGAAGACCCCCCTCTAGGCATGGCCAAGAGTCCATTCCTTTTGCTTACAGATCTAGTTATTGGGAAATGCTTGGCACAGAGTAAACACTCAATGCTTGTGTCTGCCCTCTTGTTTTCACCCATTGCTTCTGGTCAGCTGAGGGTGTGCACAGGACAGTATTCCTTCAAGGGTGGTCCACAAGGGTCCTTTCTCAGGAGGTGGTTGAAGCATGCTGGTTGGAGGGGGCTGGGATCCTGGGGACACCCTCTTTCTCCCTTTTGCCTTGGATGGTGCTGAATAGCAGGGCTAATTCAGTGTATTAGCTTAGGTTGGAAAAGCAGAAGCCAATCGAAGCATCTAAAATGAATAAGAGGATCCAAGATGGCCGATTAGGAACAGCTCAGGATTGCAGCTCCCAGTGAAAGCGCAGAGGGTGAGTGGATGCCGCATTTCCAGACGGATTTTTATTGCCCACAGACTAGGAGATTCCCAGGCGGAGGAGCCCTACGGGTCG
>CAUYLG010023551.1:0-13916 GCA_963573385.1 Cacajao melanocephalus | reverse complement strand
AAAAGAAAAAGTAATACAATTAAGCTATTTGACTCTTAAAAAAAAATCTAAGTGGAAGGACATCTTTTGTTCATAGACTTGAAGCCTTAATGTTGCTAAGATGTCAATACTACCCAAAGCAATCTAATGATTTAATGCAATCCCTATAAAAATCCCAATGATACTTCTGTGCAGAAATAGAAAAAACTTCTAAAATTCATATGTAATCTCAAGGGACCCCTGAATAGCCACAACAATCTTGAAAAAGCACAACAAAGTTAGAAGACTCATACTTCCTGATGTCAAAATGTGCTAAAAAGCAGCAGTAATCGAAACAATCAAAAAACAATCAAAAACAGTGTGTCACTAACATAAAGACAGAATATCAATCAGTGGAATAGAATAAAAAGCCCAGAAATAAACCCTTGCACATATGGTCAAAGGATTTTGACAAGGTTGCCAAGACCAGCCAATGAGGAAAGGTTAGTCTTTTCAACAAATGGTGCTAGAAAAACTGGATATCTACATTAAAAAGGATGAAATTTGCCTTTTGCCTTTTTACCATATATAAAATTAACTCAAAATGGAATAAAGGTCTAATTGTAAGAGCTAAAACTATAAAGCTCTTAGAAGAAAACATAGAGGCAAAGCTATATGGCACTGGATTTGGCAATGATTTATTGGATATGACATCAAAAAGACAGACAACAATAAAAATAAACAAACTGGACACCATGAAAATTAGAAACTTCTGTGCATCAAAGAACACTATCAATAGAGTAAAAAGGCAACTCACAGAATAGGAGAAAATATGTGTAAATCACATACCTAATAATGGCTTAATACTCAGAATATATAGAAAATTTATAAAAATCAGCCAGGCACAGTGGCTCATGCCTGTAATCCCAGTACTTTGGGATTCAAGAACAGCCTGGCCAACATAGTGAAACCCCATCTTTACTGAAAAACAAAACAAAACTCACAAAAATTAGCTTGATGTGGTGGCGGGTACCTGTTGTCCTAGCTACTTGGGAGGCTGAGGCAGGATCACTTGAACTCAGGAGGCAGAGTTTGCACTGAGCCGAGATGGCACCACTGCACCCCAGCCTGGGTGACAGAGCAAAACTCTGTATCAAAAAAAAAAAAAAAAAGAAAGAAAGAAAGAAAGAAAAAGAAAACTTATGAAACTCAACAACAAAAAAAACCAAACAACCCAATTAAAAAATGGGTGAAGGACTTGAATAGACATTTTTTTGAAAGACATACAAATGACCAATAAGTACCCAAAAAGATGCTCAACATCAGGCTGCTGTGGTAGCTCATGCCTGCAATCCCAGCACTTTGGGAAGCTGGGATGGGAGGATTGAGCCCAGGAGTTCAAGACTAGCCTAAGCAACATAACAAAACCTTATCTTCATGAAAGGAAAAAACAAAAAGGGAAAATAATAATAATGTAAGCTGAGCATTGTGCATGCCTGCAGTCACAGCTATACTCAGGAGGCTAAGGCAGGAGCATTGCTTGAGCCCAGGAGTTCCAGGCTGCAGTGAGGTACAATCATACACTGCACTCCAGAACCTGGGCCACAGGGCAGGACCCTGTCTCTAAAAAAAATTTATTTTTATTTATTTATTTATTTTGTAGAGTCAGGATCTCACCCTGTTGCCCAGGCTGGTCTTGAGGTCCTGGGCTCAAGTGATCCACCTGCCTCAGTCTCCCAAAGTGCTGAGATTATAGGTATGAGCCACTATGTATGACCACAAAAACAATTAAATTTAAAAAACCATCAGTGTCGTACTTCATGTTCTCATTTACGCTCCTTCTTTTCATACACACTCTGCAGATGGTTGCAGCTAAACTGTGATGGTCTTTACCTCCATTTGACTCAATGTTGCATGGTTTGATTTGTAATTTTCTACATTCTCAACAGTAATCATTACAAATCTTCTGCACCCTTGATAAACCCCTCATCTGTGTTTCTGTGTCCTTTCTACCTTGTAGAGAAAAATAGAAGTCCTGAGACAAAAACTACCTGAATTCCTCCACCTCTCTCCCAACATGAGGGAAAGCCATTTCTCCTTGAGTCAAAGGCTGATTTTTCTTCCTGTGCTTCAGTCCTCCCATTTCCACCTGCACTTAGCCCATATTACTTCTCTCTTTCCCTTTTTTCTTTTTCTGTATTTTCTTTTTAAGAGACAAAGTCTCATTCTGTTGCCAGGCTACAGTGTAGTGGCATGATCGTGGTTCACTGCAGCCTTGAACTCCTGGGCTCAAGCAATTCTCCTACCTCAGCCTCCCAAGTAGCTGCAGTTACCGGCACATGCCACACTGCCCATCTATTTTTTTTTTTTAAGTAGAGGTGAGGTCTTGCAATGTTGCCCAGGCTGGTCTCGAACTCCTGGGCTCAAGTGATCCTCACATCTCGACCTCCCAAAGTACTGGGATGACACACCTGAGCCACGACACCTGGCCCTATCTCTCTCCTTTCTTTCACAGCCTACTTCTTGGAAGAGCAAACTACACTCACTGCCTCCACTTCTACGAGTTGACTTCCACAGCTCCACTGCTTCTGAAAGGTCAAGGCCAAGGCTCCCTTGTTCATTGGCAACTCAATCTGAAGGACACGCTGCACTGCCCACTGCTGAACTTCTCTGCAGCATTTGACACCTGACTGCTCTCCCTTGAAATGCTCACCTCCTTCAGTGTACCTGGGCCTTTCTGGTTTTCCTTCCACCTCCCTGGCCAGTCCATACTTATAACGTCACTTTCCCTCAGGTTTTATCCACTGGATTCTTGTTTTCTTACTTTCTGCAGAATAACGTTTGCTCTTCTCTTGCCTCAGCTACCCTCTGGCTGGCCATCATTTACACATCCCTATCAAAGTCAGAATCCCGGTAACCGGCTGCCTCCTGGACATTTCCACTTAGATGCATCTCAGGCCCCTTGCGCTTGAACTTGTATAAAAAAATTGGCCTCATCTCCTTCTGCAAATCTGCTCTTCCTCTGTGCTCTCAGTTTCAGTGGACCACCCTCCGCCCAGGACCCCAGCCCAGATGGTAGGTGTCAGCCACGACGCCCTCTCTCCCTCCCTCTTCACCGCGTTCCATCAAAGGCCACTTCCTATTGTGAGTAGAGCCTAGATGTTCCAAACCAACTCCTCCACTAGGCACACCACTTAGGGTTCATGACACATTTAGGGGCCCACAAAAAAGTTTTCATTTCTTTTAAAATTAGAAGAACAAAATTAACCTAGTCTGGCCCAAAGTATATTCATTTTTATATCAATGCACTCATCACATGTGATTTTGAAGATCGTTTGATGGAGGAAGTGGTCCACAAAGTCACAAGTGCCCAGAGCCCACCAGAGTCAGTGCATGGCCCTACTAAGGTTTCTCGAATCTGGTATATGGCTTCACGCCCACTGCCACCACCGTTGGCCCTCCCCGGGGCCCTGGGTGCCACGACACACCCTCCTTCCTGCTATGCCTCCAGTCTCCCCCACTTCCATACCGCTTTCTGCCCTGCAACCAGAGACATCTTCCCGAGATGCTTATGCACATCCCTGGCATAAAAACCTTTTGCTCAATGGGCACTCGGAGGGGACTGCGAAGACGCGGAGGACTGGACCCTACCCTCAGCGTTTCTGACTCAGTATATCTGAAGTGGAGCCTGATGGCTTGCTTTTCCAGCCTGCTCCCCCGGCCGCTCACCATGTCTTGAGAACCTCCTCCCCTAGCAATTCCCCCGTGCCCTCAGGATGAAGCCCACACTTCCTCACAAGGCCCTTCCGGATATGGCCTCCTTTCTCCTTCTTGGCCTCGTCCCTCCTCCTGCCTTTCTGAATATGTCATCCTGCCATTCGCAGATGATTGCCATTTCCCAGGAAGGCATGCTCTCCACCGGGACCCTGCACCTTTGCACAGGTATCACCTCCCTTGCCGGGAACTTCTCCAGCCTTGGCTCCCTTTCCTGACCTGGCTGGCTCTTTTCAACCTTCCTGTCTGTTCTCCAGAGTCTCTTGTTCAGGAAAGTCGACTTGGTCCTCCACCTGCCCCCAAGTCAGTGCCTCTCCTAGGGGCTCCGACCGCACCCTGTCCTCACCTCTCCTGGCTTTTATTTCCCTGAACTCTAACCCTCTGTTTATTTTCTTTCTTACATTTATTTATTTATTTATTTAGAGACAGGGTCTCGCCCCCTTACCCAAGCTGGAGTGCAGTGGCCCGATCAGAGCTCACTGCAACCTCAACTTCCTGGGCTCAAGCAATCCTCCCCTCTCAGCCTCCCAAGTAGCTGGGGCCACAGGTGTGTGCCACCATGCAGGACTAAATTTTTTAGTTTTTGTAGAGATGGGGGGTCTCTTGGGCTATGTTTCCCAGGCTGCTCTCGAATTCCTGACCTCAAACAATCTTCCCACCTTGACCTCCCAAAGCACTGAGATTATAGGCATGAGCTGCCACACCCGGTCCTGTTCTCTCCCGTGCTAACCCATGAGAAACCCTGGAGGGCAAGCAGTAGGTCTCATTCCCAGCTGTATCTCCAGTGCCCAGCTCGGGCCTAGCGCTTCCTCAGTGATGAAATGATCACTGAATGAATGGAGAAATGGATGATGGGAGGGAGGCCTCTCTCTTTCATTATATAATGGAAATCCCTCTCCCTACTGAGGCAAAGATGGAAACGTCACAGGCAGAGGCTGCTTGGGGAACAGAGGGAAGAGGCGAAGTCTGCAGGAGGGGGGTAGCACAGAGGTACCCTCCTTCCCCGAGGCCTCCTCTATCCCGCAACAGACCAGAGCAGCAGTCTGCCCTGTGGGCATCTTCTCAGCCACCTCAGCCCACTGCCCTCACCACCTCTCCTACACCCCACCATTTGGGTCAGATGAGACCCACCCCAGGCACCAGCCCTTCCAGGGAGTCACCTGACCACTTCCGGGGCTCCCAGCCAGCTCTGCTGGGAGCCATGTGATCACTTAGGTATGCACAACCAGCTCCCCGAGGGATGCTCTAGGGGTGACCTTGCTGTCCAGAGCAGCCCAGCTCCCTCCCTCCCTGTGAGTGTGCTGATGTGTGGTTGGGCTGATTCCTGGGTCTAGGGTGGGGGCACGGAGGGAGGAAGGCCGGGAGGAAAGGGCAGGGGAGGCTGGCTTGTTCTCTGCAGACATCTGGCCCGATTTCCAAGCCCGGGTTATGTAACACCTGAGGAGAACTGGGCTCTCGTCACCCACACCTTTTCCCTTTCTGTGGAGCATTTCACAACTGCAGCTGCTTCTCAGAGGTCTATTTTGGGAGCTGTTTTCATTTGACCTATATTAAGCACAGTCACAAGGCAGAGGCAAGGTACGGGGTGCAGGGTGGCCTGCCGGCTCTTTGTGCCATTTTTAGTGTCTCGGGTGAGACAACCAGACAAGCTAGGGGCCCACAGCTCTCACTCCAGTGCAGGCCAGGCCTCTGCCCCATTTCACAATTCTAATTTTCCTCCCCCTGAGGCCCAGCTAAAAGATAATAGACCTTAGTCACTGCCACATTGGTCAGGGAGAAATTTAGTTTCCCTGAAGACCTAGAAGCTATAAGGCCAGGCCAGGTTGCATCCTGGGCCTATCAAGTGTGGTTTCTAGAGACTTTAATTGGCCATCAAGCCCCTCCACTGGGAATTCCCTTTCTTAATAGTTAAATCACATGACCAGCAGGGGGAGAGAACGGGCTGCTGGGAGCTGCGTGGCCCAGGTACTGTGCTTAGGTAGGTACTGTGCACAAGCAGGTACTACTCAAAGTTCCTGCTACATGAACTTTAAGGATATGTGCATAAAATGACAAGGGAAATGACTCACCCACTAAGTGCCCCAATTGCCCCTCTTCATCTGGGACTGTCTCTTGGATCAATGTTTTGTCCCTTGAGACTCTTTCTGTCATCTCCCTAGACATCTCTTTCCAAGGCCTAAACATCTCCCCACATACTGCTGACCCCAAAACCTACATCGTCGGCCCCTCCTCTCTCCCAAGAGAGTACCAAGTCCACATCTCCACTTGTCTCCCTGGCACACCACATGTAAAAGGCTCAAAGTGGAACTGCATGCTTCCTCCCCGCCCACACCAGCCCTCTCCTCTCTGATGCTGCAGTTGGCGGGGCCCTTTCATCTGCCCCGCCCTGTTTCCACCTTAGAAGGGGCAGAACGGGGTCTTCTCTAGGTAGCTGGGGAGATCCTGAAGTTGCACTTCCTTGGAACCCCCAGAAAAGACTGCAGGCTGTTGGATAGGCTTTGGTGGGAGTTTGTCACGCTTACCAAAACGGTCCCATGACTCCCACCAGAGCCGGCTAGAAGCACCGCAGGAAGTGGAGAGGTGAGTCCCTTGGGAGTTGCTGCATGAGGTGTGTTTCATGTGACCCAACAGCTGGAGGCCTGAGGGGGCTGGGAAGGCCAGGGGACATAAACTAAAATGCAGAAGCGAGAGGAGATAAAAAGCACTGGAAAGGGCTAGAATGGCCAGGCATGGTGGCTCACGCCTGTAATATCAGAACCTCGGTAGGCTGAGGCAGGCGGATCACCTAAGGTCAGGAGTTTGAGACCAGCCTGGCCAACATGGTGAAACCCTGTCTCTACTAAAAATACCAAAATTAGCCGGATGTGGTGGCGCACACCTGCAATCCCAGCTACTCGGGAGGCTGAGGCAGAAGCATTGCTTGAACCAGGCAGGTGGAGGTTGCAGTGAGCCAAGATCGCGCCACTGCACTCCAGCATGGACAACAGAGCAAGACTCAGTCTCGAAAACAAAAACAAACAAACAAAAAAGTCAGTGCTAGAACTAGGTTTGACCTCGAGGGTGTCAAACCTGACGGATGGGTAGAAACTTCTAGGTACACAGCCCCCAGGTAAGATCAGAAACGCACCTCACATGGGGTATGTGTGATACCAGGAGAATGAAACCATTGGTAGGAGCAAAAGGTGGGATAGGCAAGAAAGAGGGAACCAATCAGAGGGGGCTGAATTCAAACCTGTCTTTCCAGCTGGGTGGCCCCTTCCCTCCTGTCTCTTCCCACATCTCTCTCTAAAGACCACTGGGGACTCCAAGGGAAGAAAGGCAAGGCTCAAAGCTGTAAAGTCCTATCTTTAGGCCAAGATTATAAGACTACCTCAGTCAGAGGGCTAAGGCCAGCCATTGGATCTCACAGTCTGAAAGCAGGCTGTCTCCCAGGACATTCTACTGCAAAGAGAGGTTCCCGGATAGGAAATATTTCTGCTTGGGAGGTGGGGAAGATGGGACAAAAAGAGCTACAGAAAGAACCCTGGAAGCAGAGCCAAGCAAGGCACTGGAGGGATTCAGGAAGAAAAATCCACTTCAGTCATCAAAGAATAAAAAGGCAGTATCGTTTTCTACCCAATGAAGTGCCAAAAAAGAAAAATAAAAGGGAGTAATCCCAATATTGGGAATATCGCCATTTTTAGTTGGGGTAAATGCCAGAAGCACTGTTTTTATTGACATAGCATAATCCATGGAACTTTTTTTTTTTTTGGATACAGTCTCATTCTGTCACCCAGGCTGGACTGAAGTGGTGTGATCTTGGCTCACTGCAACCTCCACCTCCCTAGTTCAAGCGACTCTTGTGTCTCAGCCTCCCAAGTATCTGGGATTACAGGCATGAGCCACCATGCCTAGATAGTCGTTTTTTGTTTTTTGTTTTTTTTTTTTAGAGTAGAGATGGGGGTTTTGCCATATTGGCCAGGCTGGTCTTAAACTCCTGATCTCAAATGAGCTGCCGGCCTTGGCCTTCCAAAGTTCTGGGATTATAGGCGTGAGCCACTGTGCCTGGCCTAGAACAATTTTTTTAATGAAGATATACATATCAAGATGCAACCTCCCAGCCAGATACAGTGGCTTATGCCGCCGCCATCTCAGCGACTTAGGTGGCTGAGATGGAAGGGTTGCTTGACTCCAGGAGTTTGAGACCAGCCTGGCCAACATAGAAAAACCCTGTCTCTACAAAATTAATTAATTTATTGATAGCTCCCACTTTTTAACTCAGTTTCCTCCTTCAGCTAATATAGTAATACTTTAATGAAGAACAAAAGCCTCCTTGTGCACTAACTATATGCCGCACAAAGGTAAGAGCAATGACTTTAACCCTACACTTCTCAGCACCCAGCACTTGGCTGGAACACTTGGCTCAATAGATACTTGTTGAAGCCCAGGTGCAGTGACTCATGCTTTTCTCATCAATTTGGGAAGCTAAAGCAGGCGGATTGCTCGAACCCAATAGGTCAACATCAGCCTGGAAAACATGGCAAAACCCCATTCCTACAAAAAACTAGCTGGGCATAGTGGTGCACGCCTATAGTTCCAGCTACTTAGGAGGCTGAGATGAGAGAACTGCTTAAGCCTGGGAGGGGGAGGCTACAGTGAGCCAAGATCACATCACTGTACTCCAGCTTGGGTGACAAAACCAGACCCTGTCTCAAAAAAAAAAATTGTTAAAAGAACAGATTTGCAAAGAAGCTTCTTGATCACTGAAAACACCTTAAATGGTAGGAGAACTGGTTAATTCCATCATGGTATAGTCATTAATAGTAATATTAGGCAACTGTTAAAAAGGCATGCATAAGAAAATAGCTATAAAAATGTTTAGGGGCCAGGCGTGGCGGTTCACACCTGTAATCCCAGCACTTTGGGAGGCCAAGGCAGGCAGATCACTTGAAGTCAGGAGTTCAAGACCAGCCTGACCAACATGAAGAAACCTTGTCTCTACTAAAAATACAAAAAATTAGCTGGGCGTGGTGGCACATCATGTAATCCCAGCTACTCAGGAGGCTAAAGCAGGAGAATTGCTTGAACCCAGGAGGCAGAGGTTGCAGCGAGCCGAGATTGTGCCATTGCACTCCAGCTCAGACAACAAGAGTGAAACTCCGTCTCAAGAAAAAAAAAAAGTGTGGGGACATATTGGGATATAGGACTATCAACGGCATAGTAGATAATATTGGGGAATTTTTATTAATTTTCTTAAGTGTGATGGTGGTTTGCAGTTATATAGGAGAATTCATGTTAAAATATTTTGGAGTAATGCCGGGAATGGTGGCTCAGGCCTGTAGTCCCAGCTACTGGGGAGGTTGGAGTGGGAGGATCACTTGAGCCCATGAGTCCTGTGCTGACCAGGTGTCTGCACTAAGTTCCATATCAACATGTGACAACCTAGGAGTGAGGGACCACCAGGTTACCTAAGGAGGGAAAACTCCTGTGCTGATCAGTAGTGGAACTGCACCTGTGAATAGCCACTGCACTCCAGCCTGGGCAACATAGCGAGACCCTGTCTCTAAAAGAAGAAAAATATTTGCTTTTTAAATATTTTGAAACAAAAATATTAAAATAAAAAACCAGTATTTAGGAGTAAAGTGACACGATGTCTACAAGTTATTTTGAAAAGTTATGGCCCCCCAAAAACTACCCCAAAACTTAACAATTGTGGTGGACAAAAAGTTATGGCTGAAAAAAAAAATACCCCAAAACTGAACAATTGTTAAGTTTAGGTAAGGAGAATATCAATATTTATTGTATTTTTTTGTTGTTGTTTTTCTGTATGTTTGCAAACATTTACAACAAGAAGTTAGAAAATAAAATGTATTCCATGTAACAAGAGGCTGGAAGAAAGAAAGAAAAAATGTTTCTGTATGTATTTTCTTTCTAATAAATTATAACTGCATGTTCATTGCCTATTTTTACTTGCTAGAAATCATTTACGAGTAAATACCTGATAAATTAAAAAGCAAAAAACATATAAAAAGTGTATGATATGGCCAGGAAAAGTGGCTCACTCCTGTAATCCCAGCACTTTGGGAGGCCAAGGGGGGTGGATCATGATATCAGGAGATCGAGACCATTCTGGCCAACATGGTGAAACCTCGTCTCTACTAAAAATACAAAAAATTAGCCGAGTGTAGTGGCACACACCTGTAGTCCCAGCTTCTCAGGAGGCTGAGGCAGGAGAATCACTTGAACCCAGGAGGTGGAGGTTGCAGTGAGCCGAGATTGCGCCACTGCATTCCAGCCTGGGCTACAAAGAGAGACTCTGTCTTGAAAAAAAAAAAAGAAAAAAAAAGTGTATAATATGCAAATAGAATAACGGAAAGTAACTGTCATTCAGAGGCTGAAATCATGTAAGTTTTTTTTAAACTTCCTGTTATGTTTTCTTATCTTTGAAAGGCTGTTAAAAGTTATTTACAGAAAGTAATTCCCTGCCTAACTTTCTTTATCTTATATGCAGCCATGATATATACATGTATTTACATCTTTATTAGAATCTTTTATGAATCAAATTATTTTAACATATCAAGTTGCAACTTTGTGTTTCAACTTGGTTAAACTACATTTTCTTTTATCACTGACCTTTGGGATACAATAAAATAATTAAAATACTGTTCCTAACTTAAAAAAAAAAATCCACCATATCGGTTGCTTTAATGACATTTTACAAGAGAAAGAAAAGATCTTTCCAAACATTTCTCTTTCTTCTTCCCTTCCTTTCTTCCTTTCAAAATAATTAATTTGTTTATTATTTTGGTAAACAAATAAATCTGTGCTTCCTCTGAACACCCCCATCTAAAAGTAGTACATACTTATTGTAAAAATCCAGAAAATATAAAAATACATACAGAAAATTCTAAGACCCATAATTTTACCATCCAGAGATAACTCCTGTTCATATCTTGCAATAGTTCTTTCTATCCTTTTTCTCATGTATGAATTTTTCTTGGTTTTGTGTACAAGCGTGTACCATGGATATGTGTGTGTGCATGCATGTACCACACACGTGTACCACACACATACCACACACATTCTATCGGATGCATATTATTGTTTATTAAGCTATCTCCTCTTGAAGGACAGTTTATTTTTTTCTTCATTGTTTCCCCACTATCACTAGTGTTTATGAATTTCCTATACATAAACCTTTTCTTGACTTCTGATTTTTTCCCTAGATTTTGTTACGAGAGTTTTCTTGGGTCAAAGTATGGGAATTCTTTTAAGCCTCTTAATGTATATGTAGAGCAGCAAACAAGAAAAGTTTTCCTCTACCCTGTTAGGCTCAGTACTTGAGGCCTGTGAATTAAACTGACAAATGGCAGAGTAATAGGAGAAAAAAATGTTTATGGCAATAAGAGAAGCAGCATGTATCATCTGATTAGTTTCCAGATATACTTTACTAATGTACACTCCTACTAAGTAGAAGGAGTATTATTATGTCTTTTTTTTTTTAATTTTTTTTTTTGAGATGGAGTTTCAGTCTTGTTGCCCAGGTTGGAGTGCAGAGGTGCAATTTCGGCTCACCGCAACCTCTGCCTCCCAGGTTCAAGCAATGCTCTTGCCTCGGCCTCCCAAATAGCTGGGATTACAGGCATGTGCCACCACGACAGGTTAATTTTGTATTTTTAGTAGAGATGGGGTTTCTCCATGTTGGTCAGGCTGGTCTTGAACGCCCAACTTCAGGTGATCCGTCTACCTTGGCCTCCCAAAGTGCTGGGATTACAGGCGAGAGCCACTGCGCCTGGCCGAGTATTATCACTCTTAAAAATCCTTACCAGTTTGATAGGTTACAAATTAATCTAATTTTCACTTTTAAAATTACTAAGTGAGGCAAAACCTTTTTAAATGTTTGTTTCTATTTCCTTTTTCGTGAATTATAACTGCATGTTCATTGCCTATTTTTACTTGCTAGAAATCATTTACTAGTAAATTTAAATCCTTCAGATTTTACATATTCAATTGTTATGTTAGAATATTTATGAGGATAAATGGTGAAAAACATGTGTATTTATCTTAACAGCGTGAAGAGAAATAAGAATTCATTTAATCACCAAATTCCTTAGTAATTTTCAAAAACAGAAGGGCCAGTTCATTTAATCAGGACAATTTCGATTGTTACGCTAGCTGTCTTCAAAGTAAAATTCTGAACTATTGTCCAATAGCAAGTTTTTTTAAAAAACAAACTCTGGATATTTAAAATTAGAGCTCTAAATTCCAAGGAACCTAATCTTCTAACAGCTTTGTGTGATGTCCCAAATACTTTAGAAATCCCAAATTACAACTTCGTGTTTCAACTTGATTACATTAAGGGCACCTCACCCCATAGCTGTGACCCAAAAACAATATTTTTACATTTGCTCTCATCTCCTATATTTAACTTTCCCTTTCAGCCACAGCCAATCAAAAGAAAACACCAAATTGCTTGGTGATGTTTCTTCTTCCAAGTATGATACGTTATCTGTTTGTAGAGATTTAAAGCAAAAGAATTTGTTCACAGCTTTTCCAATTTTAAACCACCAACTGATTTGTCTCTGAGATTTATACATGTATTTTCCAGAATTCTATTTCAGTACATGTAAAAGGTCCGCTTGTCAGATTACATATTTTTCTCTTAAGATCTCATTTCCTGTTGTAAAGCAAATTGTCAGTGCCTGGCACACCTGCCAAAACTTGTTCAAGAAACACTTACTGGCTGGAGTCGATTCAACCACCAGTAAAAGTGAAATGTCTCCTTATCTCTGGTTGTGGTGACAATTATTTTTAAACCTAGGCTGGATTTTATCGATATTCGACAGAAAGAGAGCTTGGATGAGTCTGAGGGAGCTCCCCTCAACTCCTTCCCGGTGTAGGACCCCCTCACCCTGGCTACCACTCTTCTTCACTTCAATGGAGCCCTGAGACATTCTCTCACCAGGGCAGGCCCCTCGAGACTGTTTTAAATAGGCTGGTTTTGAGAGCTAGGTCTTTTGCCAACCAGATTCATTTGAATAAGCCACGAGATCCCTGCCTTGAATTAGGGAATTCAGGAATTTGCAGCTGAGGCTAGTACAGGCTCCTTCTATTGGGTTTGAAGAGGTGGGAGGTGGGGTAGGGGTGAAGCTGAAAGGGACAGAGGTGTGTGCAGTCAGCTGCCATGTCCCCCGCCACCGACCTGCCCCTGAAGCAACTCAGTCTGTCCTCTGGGTGTGCAGAATGAGCAATAGACCTACTCCTGGCTGGCATGCTCTTACAGCAACGTGCCAGCTTTTCCAGACGAGTTTAGGGCCTCGGCTTGGCCCTGAGCCCAGTCATCTGAGCACCAGCTGCAGCGGCATCTTGCTGCTGCAGCCCGGGCGGCCCCATATCCGGGCCACTTTACGCTCAGGTGCAACTGGCCCCTCTGCCCACCTGCTCCCTGACCCCAGGAGCCTTCCCCAGGATCTTAAAGCCCTCAGTGTATAGATGGAAGTGACCGTCACCAGAGAGGCTGAGCCCTGGGGCCTGCCAGGCACTTCAGCAGTAAACTAGAAGAGAGAAGCCCTCCCTTGCTCCAGCGACCTCTGGTTCTGTCCTCCCACCATTGCAACTATCCCAAGTGCCGGAAGACTCAGAGGCCACTGGTTCAGTGCCACCATCCCCACGCCATTAAGTAGCCAAGGAAGGGCCTGGGCAAGATGTCAGTGTGTTTTAAAACCGTTCTCCCTGTCTCCCTTTGTTACTGCTGTCGGGGGATGCTACTGTACCACCTCCTTCCACTAATCTTCTTGCCACTCCTCATTCTCAAATCTTTCTTGGCCAGGCATGATGGCTCATGCCTGTAATCCCAGCACTCTGGAAGGCCAAGGTGGGTGGATCACTTGACATCAGGAGTTCATGACCAGCCTGGCCAACATGGCGAAACCCCGTCTCTACTAAAAATACAAAAATTAGCTCAGCGTGGTGGTGGGCACCTGTTAACCCCAGCTACTCAGGCAGTTAAGGCAGGAGAATCACTTGAACCTGGGAGGCAGAGGTTGCAGTCAGCAGAGATCACTCCATTGGCAAGAGGATCACTTGAGCCCGTGGGGTTGAAGCTGCAGTGAGCTGTGACTGTACCACTGCACTCCAGCTCAAGTGTGACAGGGCGAGACTCCATTACAAAAACAAACAAATGCACAAAAACCCATAAATCTTTC
>CAUYLG010023550.1:0-29824 GCA_963573385.1 Cacajao melanocephalus | reverse complement strand
CAGCGTGACTTCTCCCAGGTGCATGATAATTCTGTTGTCTCCAGATTTTTTAATGATCACCATTCTAACTGACATAAGATGGTGTCTCAATGTAGTTTTGATTTGCATTTCTCTAATGACCAGTGATGATGAGCATTTTTTCATGTTTCTTGGCCTCATATATGTCTTCTTTGAAAAGTGCCTATTCATATCCTTTGCCCACTTTTGAATGGGGTTGTTTGTTTTTTTCTTGTAAATCCATTTTAGTTCTTCGTAGATTTTGATATAAGTCCTTTGTCAGATGGGTAGGTTGCAAGAATTTTTTCCCATTCTGTTGGTTGCCGGTTCACTCTAATGATTGTTTCTTTTGCTGTGCAGAAGCTCTTTAGTTTAATTAGATCCCATTTGTCTATTTTGGCTTTTGTTGCCAATGCTTTTGGTGTTTTAGTCGTGAAGTCCTTGCCTATGCCAGTGTCCTGAATGGTTTTGCCTAGGTTTTATTCCAGGATATTACATTTTTGTTAAGATTTTGAAAGTGAAAGATGAGGGAATTCTAGAGCATGGGTTATTATACACATTTTGTGAGCAAGCTTAGCCCATTTAATGGGGTCAAAAATGACCTGTCCTTCTTCTCTTGCTATCTCAGCCCCAGTTTAAGATGTCATCACAGTTTATATGAGGTATCACTATAGCCTTCTGATTTCCTCTTGGCATCCGCAAACTTCTTAGTGTCTACTCAAATGCCTTTTATAAGGCTTTAACTCAACATTCAGAAATAAAAAAAAATTTAGTTAAATGCATTTTGCAATCGATCTACCACAAGTTCCTTCTTTGTAGCCTCAGTAACTGATAGAATGCTTATACAGAGATTTTGCTTGCCAGTCATTTTACACAATTATCTGACTTCTGTTTGTGTTTCATAACTTACTGTGACACATAAAACTAAAATGTAAACCCTTAGATTTTTGTAAGCTCCTTGAAGAAAAAGTACATATCTCATTCATCTCCTTATCTTGCATAGCACACAGTGCATTGCACCAAGTAATCTCTCAAAATATTGATTGAATTGATTGTATGAACCTGCAATAAAAAGCACATGGAGTGTTATGTTCAGCTGTCCCTTCCCATTTTTTGGCTTAAGAAGAGCATGAAAACACTCTTTCAACATGCTTTCCCAATATTATTTAGGTAGCTAATATACTTCCCTATTTGATGGGGTAAAGAGGTGAGGCACATTAAATTTATATGGCTGGCTAACAGTCATCTGGTGCTTCCTGAAAAGAGATAAGGACTGATTTCTTCAGATAGTCAAAATGCTGGCCACAAGCAACAAAAACAAAACAATACAAAAAACCATGAAAGGAAACAGAGAAGCCAGAGATCTGTCCTATGCTGCAGTGAAGTTAAAATAGGGAGAGCTAGGCCGGGCGCGGTGGCTTACGCCTGTAATCCCAGCACTTTGGGACGCCGAGGCCGGCAGATCACGAGGTCAAGAGATCAAGACCATCCTGGCCAACAGGGTGAAAACCCATCTCTACTAAAAATGCAAAAATTAGCTGGGCGTGGTGGCGTGCACCTGTAGTCTCAGCTACTCGGGAGGCTGAGGCAGGAGAATTGCTTGAACCTGGGAGGCAGAGGTTGCAGTGAGCCGAGATCGTGCCACTGCACTCCAGCCTGGCGCCTGGCGACAGAGCAAGACTGTCTCAAAAAAAAAAAAAAAAAAAAAAAGTAGGGAGAGCTAGAGCCATATAACTTTGTGTTGGTAGAAGAGGGAAGGTGTAGCTAAATAAAACAAAACAAAACAAAAACACACAAAACCAGTCATTCATCAAACATTTTCCTTAGTTGAGCCAAGATAATGATGTGAATAAAGGATTAAATAAGTCTTTCCATAAAAGCATGTAAATTACTTCCAGGAGTGCGGAACTATCTGGAGATAAGGTCTCTTTAAAATAAATTATAAAGACAACCTATCCTCACTCATATAATTTGTGAGACACAACTGCTAGAAAACTCTGATATTAATCAAGGAGATTTTTCTCATTTTTCTCCAAGCATGTTTTATATAAATACATGCACGGAGAAAATGATATTTTTACAAAAGGAAAAGAAAGAGGAAAGCTTCTTAGCTAAGGGTATTTGCTTTTTACATTTGCAAATGTATTTCTGTCAACTTTTAAGAGCTGGAAAGAAATGAGATAGATGTATGTTTAAAAAAAAGTGACTTTAGAAAAATTGGAGAAAGAAATAATTTTTAGTTAGATTTTAACTCATTAAAGAATATTATTTCTTTAAGAGATACTGTATTTTCTCATATGCTAGTTACAAAGAAAAATTAAAATTATTTAAATTAAATTTGAATTTTAAGACTTTGTTTTAAATGACACCAACACCAATGTATACTGAAAAAGGAGAGTGGAATCTCTATCATGGATAGTATAATAATTACAGGGTATGAATTCAATCACAATAATCTATAACAGTGGAATAAAATGATAACATTGATGTGAACTATTGTATTCTTAAAAGTTATTCTTCTTTTTAAAATAACATGGGCGGTCAGGTTTAGGTCTTATCACCCCAAATTTGTATTTTGCTAAAGCAATCCAGATCTTATTACATTAGGCAAACACTATTCAGGAGAAAAGTAGATCATGTAAATACCTTTAATATTATTCATGAATTTTACTCCCACAGTAGGTTGGAAATATGCTATGGATATTCTCTTATGAATGACCTTATTTAACTTCTGATATTGCATTTCTGTATTTTTTCATTAGAATTTAAAGAGGGTTTGATTTACCTCCCTGCTACAGATTTTGTGTTCTTTTATTTCTACGTTTTGTTCCAGTTTTCTTAACTATGTTTCTCTCTTCATTGACCCTCTTTTTTTCTCCCTCTCTATCCTTGCAGGCCTCTTGGCACCAATTCATATCAGCAGTCAGGATTGCAGGCTAAAGTTAATAAGCTTAACTTTAGACAACATACACATTTTAATGTGTGTGTGTTTTTTTAATCGGCCTATAATTGATGACTACCTCACAGTGTTTCATCCACTGGCAGGAATGAAACCACTAAATATTTGTGCTACAGGACAGCTTTCTTAAGCAGTGCTGCTCATATCACATGAGATCCTTTGAGTACATTGTGACCTCAGAGGAACGAAACATAATACAACAGCAAAAATTAGACAAAATTAGTTTTTATACTTCATACCTTAATATATTTCCTAGACCCTATATATAATATTTCTACTTTAGTAAGATGATTTTGAGTTAAGCTGAGCATCCCTAGGAAATTGTGCCAAGAATTGGAGTAAAGATCTAAAATAAGTAACGAGGCACAGTGGCTCATCCTGGTAATTCCAGTACTTTGGGAGGCCAAGGCAGGTGGATCACTTGAGTTCAGGAGTTTGAGACCAGCCTGGCCAACATGGTGAAACCTGGTCTTTACTAAAAATACAAAAATAAGCTGGGCATGGTGATGGGTACCTGTAATCCCAGCTACTCAGGAGGCTGAGGTGGGGAGAATCACTTGATCCCGGAAGGTAGAGGTTGCAGTGAGCTGAGATTGTACCACTGCACTCCAGCCTGGGAGACAGAGTGAGACTCTGTCTCAGAAACAAACAAACAAGCAAACAAATAAACATAAAATGAAAAATATGAATAAATAAATAAAATAAATGAAATAAGTAATAAAATGTATTTTCTTTTATAGTTCAGCAATCCATAATCACATTCATTCATGCTGTTTGTTTATTCATTTAGTTAAATGTTGAGCATCTACAGTGTCCCCAGGTGCTATCCCAGGCATCGGGGATAAGGCAGTGAACAAAACACATTTTTTGATCTCTTGGAGTTTATATTTTTAATTGGGGGAGACAGAAAAGAAATAAATAGAATATTAATCAGGTGCTGATGAATGCTAGAATGAGCAGTGAATAAGAAGAGTGCCCAATGACAGGTATAATTTTCAAGCGTGCTTTGAAAGGCATGTGCTTGGTGTTTTCAGGAAGAGGAGGGAAAACCAGTTTGGCTAGAGAGATGGTGAGTGAAGATTGAGTATAGAGGAGATGAGGTTCCATAGGTAGGTGTGGGGTTTGGTGCGGACCCTATAGAGGGGACTGAGGGGCAATCACGCTTAGCCCTGTGGGCCAAGGAAAAGGTTCAGAATGTTACTGAGTAACATGTGAAGTCATTAGACTGTTTTGAGCAGGAAAAAGAAATAAGATCTGATATTAAAAAAAAACTTTTTTTACCATCATAATAATTTTTAAGTGTACATTCAGTAGTGTCAACTATATTCACACTGCTGTGCTGCAGCTCTGTAGCACCTTTTCATCTTGCAAAACTGAAACTGTAGACCCACGGGGCCATTTCCCGCTTCTCCCCACTCCTACCCTCAGCCCCTGGCATCCACCATTCTACTTTCTGTTTCCAAGAATTTGACAATTTTAGATACCTCATATAAGTGGAATAACGTGGTATTGGTCTTTTCGAGACTAGCTTATTTTACTTTGATATTTCTGGGTTTTTTTGACTTCATTATGTTATCTTTATGCTATAGCTTCTGTGTGGAGGGGGTATAAGACTAAGGGAGGGGCAAAGGTGAAAGCAGAGATCCAAATTTTTGTTATTGCAATGTTCTAGGCAAGAGGTGATGACACCTTGAACTAGGCTGTAGCAGTTGAGGTGGTAGCAAGTGAATAGAATCTGAATAGATTTGGAAGGTAAACTTACTGGGACTGAGTGACATTTTGGACACATAATGTGAGACAAAGAGAAATAGGATGTGAATCATTATATAGTGAATTTCCCAAATAACTTAATCATCAATCCCTTATTCATTATTGAGAATAATCTTTATAACATCTGATTAAATTCTGCCTGCCTTCTAAAATAGCGAGCAAATACTAAATAAGCTATTTGATGGCTCAGGGTTACTACTTTTGAACTTCAGCTTTTGTATCTGCTTTGAATATAGGTGTGGATATATTAGGAGTGTGTGACAAATCTGACTGGCCAAGGCAGTAGGATGATGAACATTTTCCAGGTGGAAGAAAAGATGATCTCATTTGACAGCATGGCAGCCACACCCCACAAAATATTTTGGAATATAATTGAGAGGCTCTGTCGTAAAGTAGTTCCGCTGTCTTCCTAACAAGGTTTACTCAGCATTATCTGAATGTGGGAGAAGCAGCAGATGTGATGCAGTGAAGCTACAGGAAGTGAGGGCAGCAGTAGGGGAAGGATCTTACTTTTCTTTAATTTTTATTCTAATGTTAGAGACAAAAGGGAAAAAGAATTCTATAAACAGAATATTTTTCCCTAAATCTACAGGAATGCTAAACATAGACATTGAGACATATCGTTAAGGATTAAAATTTATTGGTTCTTGTTTCAAACTATGCAATGTAAACCCGGATATATGCAGCTTAAGATTTAGAAAAAAAAAAAAATCAGGTGATTTGTAGCATGCCACATTCCTCATGAGACCATTCGAGATGTAATGAAAGGGCCCGTCTCCTAGTCTGTGCTTCTCTTCCTATCATTGTGGCCTGTATTTCCTTGATTGACAAGAGGAGAAGCAGCAGTGTTCGTTGGGAGCTGTGTGCTGGCTGTGTGTACTTTTTTTGACCATTCTTGAAGCATGTCAGGCAGAATTTTGCAATTAGCTAAAAAGGCACGCAATTCAGTTTCACTTTGCTGAACCCAATCTGTAGGATTGACAGCATGCCTTTAATAGATTCCTTCAGTAGATAATTAGACCAGTTTAATGCAAGCACTGCATGAATTAACATTTGCACTTGGGTATGAATATTCAGGGCTACCATGCTTTTTGTGGTGTGAGTTGTTTCCCCAGGATTTGCAGAAGTGCCTATTAGGTGCTTGTAATGTATTGATTAGTACAGAATGGCACCAATTAGAGGGTGTAGGAACATCTCTGGAGCCAGAGATATGCTTATTGGTGATATTTATGCTTTTTTCTGTAAACTCTAACCCAGACAACAGATTGCCTGCTTCAACGAGTCATATGCTTTGGTTTTGACGTGAATTTTACTTTAAATTACTATGCAGAAAACTACTAAGTTTCCTGGCTTTTCCTGGAATTATGCCATCCGTTCATTTCTCCACTCTATGAAATTTTTCATCTGTAAAATTAACCCAAGGATCTCATGCTCTACATGTTGTAAATAACTGAATAAATAAACAAACCAATCATTTGGCTATTGAAACTTATCTTTTGTAGTGACAAAAATGACTTTGGCACAGCTTGCTAAAACATCAAATATCAGTTCCAAACTTTATCTGCATGTATCTGGGAATTCCAAAGAATTTTATGCTATTTACAAAATAATCTCTGAGAATATAAAAACTTAAATGTGCATACCTTTAAAATAAACCTAATTAGGGAACTTGGAGAAGGAGGAAGAGATTAGATATATGCCTGAGAGCAAACCCAATTAATCCCTTTGTATGAAGGTTTAAAAGAAAAATAAAATTTAATTATCTTTCAAAACTGAAAGAGGCTGTATCATGAGGGAATTGACAGCATGAACTCTGGAGCCAGAATGCCTGGATATGAACCCATCCGTCCACACACACTAGCTGTGTGACCTTGGGAAAGTTAACGAACCTCTCAGTTCCCTAACCTATAAATAGTGATGATAACAAGAGTACCTCTTTATAGGGTTGTCTTGGGGATTAAGGAAGTTTAAGATGTATAAAACATCTAGAATAGTGCCTAGTATTATGTAAGCATTGTGTGTTTGCTCTTCATATTTGTTCACTAATATACATAGAGACACTTTGAAATGATCTTTTCTAAAACATGTAAAACATTAAATGTAAACTTTAAAGTATTTGAAATACTTCTTACTAACAGGAGGTTTCAACTATTCACAGTGGTGTAAACTTTGGGTCTCTTTCCCTTCCCCAGTCTGCAAGCCCCTGAGTCTTTCCCTCCGTTCTTTCCCTTTTTTAAGACTTAGCATGCGTTTTGAAGGTTAATGTCAGATCTGGCTCACAGGTAGAGTTTTTATGGTCTGGAAGTCAACTAAATGATTTTAAATGTCCCTCCTCTGTGATTTTCAATGTGCCAGTCCTATATTTTAGTTATGCAGCAAGGATGCATCTATGGATTTTGTATGAACACCAGTTTGCAATCTATGTGTTATCCTATTCAGGGCATTAGGGCATTTGGATCAAGATATAAAAAGACCATTAAGAAGCTTCTTTCTGCTTTAATTGAAAACTCCCCCCAGGCCTTACTCTCAGTAGGAGGAGACCCATGCTGCTGTCAAAAGAGTGAAGTAGAAAGTAGAACCCCTCTGTGGGAAAGTAAGTGGATTCCCTACCCAGCAGGAAAGAAGAGTTGTGTTACTCCTGAGGTCATTCAGGAATAGCCTGAAGGCTATCGATTCTTTCTTTATAGTTTTTCTAAGTGTTAAGTAAATAAAAGTTGCCTAAATTGAGTTGGTGAGAGACCTCAGCTCTCAGAGTTCTAATGTACACTGTCTGCCCATGAGAGCTTGGGCATCTTTGTGTCTCACATGTTGTCCTTCTCATGACAGAATTCCTATTGTTTGAAATATTGCTTCTGCAGAAGCCAGGGCAAGGGAGCTGAATGAGGCTATGCTCCCAATACGTCCAAGAGAATTGAAGGATGCTTTCTGGCCAATACTAACAACATGAGACAAAACTTATCTGTGGCTTTTTAATTGAGATTTATCAGATATACCATAATCAAACTTTTTTTCCTCTTAATAGTGTACATGAAGAATGCCAGTGTCTTGTATCTGTAGGGAAGTCGTTCATTTTATTTACCATGCTTAATATTGCCAAATCTTAACCTCCTCAGTAAAAACAATACCCTACTATTCATGCATCTGTTTATTTAGGGAGATTTCTTTTAGGGGATTGAAACAACTGATTTTATATCGGAAGTGCTACAATTGAGATTAGCACTGCCTTAACACAGGATGAATGCCTTGGGGACATTCTAGACGTTTTCTGTTAGGAAGGCAGTACTCTCTGTGGGTGTGTTTGAGGTGGAGGAAGGAAGCCTTCTTTTTAGCTGGGTCTCAGATGAAAGATAACCAACCTATGCGCATCAGTGTCAGGCTTCTGGGAGATGTCTTTTGTCAACATGTGGTTAAAACTGATTTCCCACAGCATAGGTAAATTTGAATAAAGGTTAGTTTTTCAAATATCTATCAGATTAGATGGAAATGCCAGCATCACTTCCACTCCTAAATTTTCTCTCCTAAGTATTTGCAAACAGAAAATGAAAAAAAGTGTTCTCTCTCCCAAGCTTAAGTCAGCTAGGATTTTCCTAGTTTCCTCGTCTAATGATTTTAGTTTTGTGATTTTGTAAATTTAAATTGTGAGATAAAAAACAAGATTAGCATCCAATTTCCTAAAAGAATTAGGGCACTGCACGTATTTCAAAAGCAAGTTGCATTGTTGGAAGAAAAGTGGGAAATACAGCATTAAAATAAAGAGAAATATGAGAGTTCCTAAACAGCTGATTTAAATGTTGGGATTTGTTAGTTTGTGCTGCCTTACTATAGGGGGAAAATGCTAGGAAAAATTTTCAGAATTGTTGTATTTCTCCACTTACTTCTTTAAAATGCCATATTAAGGAGTAATCATTGATATAGGAAACTTACCTAAAGCTAAACACTTTAATATGATACGGCACTGAGTAAAATAGAGTGTAATTCTCTTTTTAAATTGATGACTTTATGATTAAATTCCAACATGAAAACCTCTAAACATGTAGACAACAAAAGGAATCTAAAAAGTTGGAACAAGTGAAGTTACTCGTGTATTACTCACAAAAAATATGTGTACTTCCTCTTGCAGCTCCACTTTCATTAATACTAAGTATGAGAACAGGTATGATGAGTGACAGCTACGTCTATTATTCAAGACTGTGTCTTTCATATGGGCGTGTGGGATGTGAGTTACGCATTAGAAGTTGTCCCTATTGTTCTTAAGTGCATATTCCCTGATGGAAGTCATTGCTATCTTAGTTCTCATTTTGCCTTTTTCTTTTTTATCTGCCATTTATTTCTCAAGGTACGTACTGACTAGTAGGTTAAACTTGTGTTTTGTTTTTGCTTTTAATTTAAGGCAAAAGTGTGTAGCTGAAAATATCTTTTCCTTAAGCCCATTTAAAAATTTCTACGGTTGAAACTGAGTTTTACAGAATATCAATAATCCCTGAGTTGAAAATGTTGTGAAAATGTTTCAAACTAGTAATCTCATTTTCCCCCTATTTGCTTTATTTGTTTGCCTATAAAAGATGGAAATATTGAACCAGATATTTCTTCCAGATCTAAGGCCAAAAGTTTCTTGAATTATATAGAACTCAGCAAGATCATGTGTTGCTAACGTGATAAGTAGTTGGAAATTTGGTGAAGATAAAACCTAACTATAGTGTCAAACTAATGTGCCTTCACATCTCAAGTTTATCTAGGTAACCTTGCTCAAAATACTCAACCTTTGTGAACCTTAACTGCCTTATCTGTAATGTAGAGATAATAATATGTGTCCATTTCCCCAGGGTTGTTAACAAAGACTGAATGAAATGCCTCATGTCAAGCACTTTGTCTATTACAGTGAGAAAATGAAAGAACTTTTATCTGAAGAATGCACATGTCTTTAATGATCAGGCCCAGAGAGACAGTGGAATGAGACAGCAGTTATGTTCTACTTCCTCCTTTGAGCTATGTATTGGTCTCTCAAAATTGCTTGCTATTGTCACAAGCAGTTAATTATCCTAATAATGCCGCACCAGACACTAAAACCCATACCCTATAGCTTAACAACGTATAGCCAATCAGTAATCAATGTTATTTCTGTAAACCAGTGGGAATTTCTGATACACAACTTTGTGTCAGCCTAAGCTGTTTCCCTTATTTTGCCTTTAAGAATCCATTTGTAACTGCTGATAATCAGAGTGTATATTCAGGACAACTTAAATCTCTGCTTCCGGGTTGCAGTTCTCAAGCTTGGTCCAAAAAAAAAAAAAAAAACTCTACTTGCATTAATTTAGCTTCAGCTTCTTCCTTTTAGGTCAACAATAGGTACCCAACAAACTGTACTTACTTCCTTCCTTCTTTTCTCCCAAGGAAAGGAATTCGAACAAAGATGCTATTGGTATTAATGTTCATGCTTCTCTTTAAATAATTTTAGAATATTATTAAAAAAATTTCTTTAATGAGTTTGTTCTCATTAAAGAATTTTAAAAAATATTTTTTATTTTGTTTTTATGATAAATAACATACCTATTGTAAATAATAAATTGGTGATGTCTTTACTATGCAGTGGGTAGGAATACATATCAGTTCAAATTTTTGTAAGATAGTCTGATGTGTAATAAGAGCCCTAAAATCTGCGTATTTTCAACATCCTTATCCTAACTAATTAATTGGAGAAGTATATGTTGGAAACATGTTTATAACACTGGGAAAAATCCACACTGAGACAATGGATCACTCAGCAAGGCTGGTTTACTTTCTGCAGAAAGGGTGCAACTCACTGGCCAGTCTTGCCATGAGAGCACACCTGAACAAGGAGACCGGGACGTTTATAACTTTCATAACCTGACGCAATCGCCCTACTGCTGTGTCCAGTTTCTCTTGGCCAAAACGGGACTTCACATTCTATGTTTGACCGGATTGGCTAAAAAACTTGGAAATTTCCTGAATAGATAAGGGGAAAGAAGACAAGGAAGAAGACAAGTAAAAAGAGGTCAGGAGGGTTTCCAAATAAGGAATGGCACGCACCAGGGTCTGGAGCTTGCCCAGTTCTGTTCAGACATGCCATGGCGAGTCAAAGTAGCTGATTTAAGATGTAACTGATTTAGAGAATATATATACATGGGTATATGTTTATGCTAATAGCAGATAATGGCCATAGAGCAAGAGATTTAACTCCTTACAATGTAGTCTCAGATATAAACTTTGAAGAAGAACTTTCCCATCTCTCCGGTATATAAATGCTTATATAGCATTATTTATAATATTGAGAAATATTATAAATAAGATTTGGAGGCAAACTAAATATATGTTATTTAGGGATTGGTTAAAAAATATTTAAAACATGCTCATCATGGAATATTTTAAAGACATTAAAAATAATGATGTAGGCACTTATAAATTTATATGGAAAAACAATTGTTATATGTTATTAAGAGAAGGAAATATATAACAAAACTATATTATACATGTTAAACATATTTTTCTAATTTAATTTAAATAAATATGTATAAATGTATGTTCCCAGTTTCCCAGCTGACATTTCTCACTGGGTAATGTGGTTGTTTTATATATATATATATACATATATGTGTGTATTTTTTTTTTTTTTGCTATTTGCTACATTTTGTTATTCTCAGAGTTTTAAATGAACATTGTGTAAAAATGAGCATGTTTGGAAAGATGTCTTTCATTTAAAAAATTCATTAATATGTAAATTACTAAGGTAGCAGATACTGAAAACTCAAACAATATAAAATATGAAAGGAGACTTTATTCAACTTCCTCTTTGCATTTCATTTATAAACAGTAAAAAATAATAATTTAAAAAGTTCATTAGTAAAAATAATCACACTCTACTCCTCTAACTCACTCTCCTGACAGCAAGCTGCAGAAGTAAAGCATAGAACAAGTTTCCTCCATAGATAATTTGGTGAAAAAAGCCAAAATATTTTGAGAACTGTGACTGTCATTGTTAACTTTTTCTCCTGTGATGTTTACCATTGTAACCTCATTTGAGGCTTTCAGTGCATTCAGAATGAAAAACTCATTGCATTGGCAAAGATGAAAAACCTTTTCTCCTATGCAGAACACCCCTGCCCACCCATTGTGTGAAATTACACTGACAGCATTCTATTGGAAGCTTACTGTGCCACAATAAACAGGAATATACACCCAATTTACCTAGACCAGAGCAAATGGAGAGCTACTACAGGGAACAGGACCTGGGGAGATTTGGCTAAACAGAGCCAGGAAATCACACGTGGTTTAAATATCCACAATCACAATTAAAGTTGCTTTCTCTTAATTGACACGGAATCACTTGAACGGTGTCTGTTACATAATCCTGCTGAGGAGCAAATGCTTCAAGGCACAGACGTTGTTCTTAGATTACATTAAGTGTGAATGGATCTCAAGGGATTTAAATCATGTAGGAGCAGAAAATTACCCTTTTTAGCAGATCTGAGAAGTACAGTAGCAGTCAGAAATTTCTCACTAGTTGACTTGAACAGGATGTTATCACTATTAGTAAATGAATATTTTACCTCATTATATCTCTTAATTAGGTTTCACTCTCTTTGGGCCACCTTTCTTTTGAAGAACATAAGAAATCTGTAGTCTTTGTAGGAAGCTGCCTAACAGGAGAGTCTGGAGTTAGTGGCCCTCCGTCTCTCAACATGGACAAGGTCAAGTGGACTGCCAAAGTCATGAGGCTCAGGATTTGCCTTTCCACCTTGGATAAGTCTCTCTACCTTTCTGAGCCTCAGCGTACACGTCTGTGAAGTGCAAAGAATTTATTTCTTTCATATTGATTGAGCTCCCACTGTATACCAGACAGTCTGCTAAGCATAAGAAAAGAAGATGAATGCAATGAGAAGTTATCTGTCCTTAAGGAATGTAACTGAGATAGAAGGCAGCACTGAGGCAGAGGGTATGGGAGGAAGAACTTCATTTCCTTAGTCTATCATTTATGGTTGCTGTGAGGGGATCAAGAGAATGGGAAAAGACTCAAGCACTCAAAGTATCAGCAATGCACAGGCTTTTCACCCTGTCTTCTGATGAAATCCATAAAATAGCCAACAATATAAGATAATACCCTATACGTGCTCAATTGTTTCAAACATATGGGCTTCTCCTCAATTTCACATTTTCCCATGAATTTTATCGTGCGTTGAGATTGTAATAGAATTCTCAAGGAATGAGTCATCGGGAAAATTAATTACTCATAATCTCATGAGTTAATAACTTGCTCTGCCATGTTATTGATTTTCCCATTGCAAAAAGGTATCTGTGATGTAGGTAAAGGTCAAAGAACATCAGGTATAGAAATTAAAAATAAATTAAATTACTTATCTAGAAGATCTCCCTAATACATAACATTTTCCAGGATTAAAAAATGTAATTGTCAAATTTTCATGAAACTCTACATTTTTATGTGGATGTCTGCGATTTCACTAGATTCTACCTGAGAGTCATTATACAGCAATGAAAGGCCCCCATAAGTCAGGGCCAAATTTTAAAGGAGTAAAGAGGTTAGTGGTTTAGAATTTCTTTTTTCTTTTACGCCAGGTATTGAAAGTTGATAATGATGCTGACTTTTTAGTGCTTTGGTGAAATGTTAAGAAAAATATAATTTAGAGAAAATTATGCAAAATTTTGGAAATGCAAAAAACCTTGTCCTTCCTTAGGCTTTAGTCTGTAGGCAGTGGGGCTATGCATGTTGAGAGGACAGCACTTGAGGACATTGTTGCTTTGCACCTTTTCATTCCAGCAAAAAGATGCATGAGGGTTATTTAGCGTTGGAATATCTAAAACCCAATCTATGAGAAACAAAAAAAAAAAAAAAAAAACAGTGTAGGTATAGAAGAAATAGAGAAGCTAATTAAAGGATTTAACAGTTTTTTAAAAATGCATTTCTCTGGAGTATAACCGATTTTTTCTTGGTGGCATTTCAAAGCAAATAGAGTCTAGAGACAAAACTGACCTGTCATTGCCACGTCTGCAGAGAACTTCTAAATTCAAACACAAGATGCGAAATTATTGCATGTCCGTTTAGACTCTCTCGCTTAGGTTTTGAGGGAATGTGCTCTCTTTCCGGGTCCATGAAGGGGCGTAGGTTTAAGGTCAAGAATTTCTCAGCACCATGCCCCGCTCCCATCTCGCTCCATCCGGGAGATTCAGTGGTTCATGTTTTAATTTTCCCGGGTGCGGGAAGAAACCAAACGTCAATCACTCCAGCGGAAGTTCTGAGGAACTCCTTTCATCGGCCCAGGGTCGTGGAGGAGGTGGGGTTTCTCCCAGGATAAAAGTGCGCGCTCCCGCACCTGCGCTGGATTTCCAGCTTTCTGGAATCCCCACCCGCGCGGTGGGCGCTTCCGCTGGGATTTCCCCTCTGGAATCCCCTTCTACGCTCTTCCTCGAAACCTTTCTCTTCTTCTCCTTTCCTTCTCTTTTCTCTACCTAAATAAAATCTCCTTTCTGCAACAGTTTTTGGGTCCGATGTTCGCTTTACGAGCGTACTGGTCCATCCGCAGTGGCCCCACCGCTTATTCCTTAAGAGGTTGGAGGCCAAGAACCCACAACGATCACCGGCATCCCAGAAAAAACCTGGTTACAGTTTGATTTTTTAACTTCCTAATTCAGGATGAAAGGCTAGCCTTCCATTGCTATAGTGACTCATACACTTTCAGATGGCATCTCTGCACGATTTGGCTTTTTGCTTCCTAACTGAAATTTTGTCTAATAACTAGTTGGAGTAAGAGAGCCGAACAAAATATCACATTCAGCATACTCAGTTTCTGTCAGTTTCACTTCTTACAGAGCAGTGAAAGAGGATGCCTTGAGGTATTCTTTCATTTTCATGATTAGAGGGATTCATGGCTATGGATTTTTCTTACAAATTTATGTCCTGATTTTAGTTCCTATTTTCATTTCCTGTGGTCTAAGTCATTAGGTTATTAAAGAATTTCTCCTATTCCAGCTATGAAATTCAGGAAGATTGTCCTGCCAAAGCCAGGAATGAGTACTAATAAGACAGTGAACTTTTAAATAGTTTGAATTTATCATATTCATAACTAAAATATTTCCAACACACAAAATTTAAGAAAATATATGTAAAATATAACGCTTTTGTTCTACTTGCTTTACAATTTTTAAAAATGGAATAAAACTTTCCAAAAGTCAAAGCTACCCTGTGTCTCTTCCTTTGATACAGTAACTGAGATAGGCCCAAGTTAGTTTTTATCACTCCTTTGCCAGTTTTTCACTCTAAAACTGTGTGTATCTATAAAAAGCATGTAGAACTGATCTGCCTATTTTCTAGCTTTACATAACTACCATTGAACTGCACATACCATTAGATTACTCACTTTTTTCACTCCACTCTATGGTTTTGAAATTGGTCCATGGTAATACATGTAATTTTAGTTCACTTATTTTAATGGTTGTGTGGTGCTTCATTGGACAAACATCAAAATGCAGTTAATCATTTCCTGCTGATGGACATTTAGGTTACAGACAATGTTGTAACAAACATTTTATGTATATATCTTTTTGTTCATGTGGGATAAAGTTTTTCTAGGGCTGAATATTTTTATCTTTACAAGATATTGCTAAATTACTCTCTAAAGTGGTAAAGAGTAATTGACCCTCTAATCACCGTATAGAAATTTTGTATTTCTCCACATCCACACCAAATATTAGTAATTTCAGGCTTCTAAAAATGTCTGCTGACTTGATAGATGTGAAATAATATCTTCAGTTTAAATTTGTGTTCTCCTGATTGCTACTGAGGTTATGCATTTGTTTTATTTCTATGGGTCATGTAGGGTCTTCTTGGCAAATTGCCTCTTCATTTCCTTTACTACTTTTCTATTGACTTGTTTGTATATTTTTAGAGTTCTTTTGGACATTTATGAGTTCTTTTGTGGTTGGCATTTACTTTGTTTTGCTTAATAAGTACTTCTAGCAAATGCCAAATTAATCATTTTATATAAAAATGTTTTTTAAAAAATTAACAAACAACTTTTTTAGAGCAGTTTTAGGTTCATAGCAAAATGGAGCAGAAAGTACAGAGTTCCCATATATATCAATTTCCACAAACTCACAACCTCCCCTGCTATTGACATCCTGTACCATGGTGCTGCATGTGCTACAACTGATGAACCTTCTTGACTCATCATTATCATTTGAAGTTCAAAGTGTATGTTATGGTTCATTGTTGGTGTTGTACATTCTATGGGTTTTGACAAATGCACAGTGACATGTAGCCACCATTGTAGTATTATATAGAATAATTTCACTGCCTTAAAAATCCTCTATTCATCCCTCCCTTCCCTCAACTCTGGAAGCCACTGAGTTTTTACTGTCTCCATGGTTTTGTCTTTTCTGAAACATAGTATACCTGAAATCAGACAGTATGCAGCCTATCCACGTTGGCTTCTTTCACTTAGTAGTATGCATTTAAGTTTCTTCTATTCCTTCATGTCTTTTCATGGCTTGATAATTCATTTCTTTTAAGCACTGAATAATATTCCATTGTCTGGATATACCATAGTTAATTTATCCATTCATCTACGGCAGCTTGTTTGCTTTCATGTTTTAGCAATTGCGACTGAAGTTCCTGTAAACATCTATGTGCAGGTTTTTGTGAGGACAGAAGTTTTCCATTTATTTGGGTAAATACCAGGGACATCAAGAAGTGTGATTGCTAGGTTATATGGTTAGAGAATATTTACTTTTGTAAGAAATTGCCAAACAGTCTTCCAAAGTAGCTGTACCATTTTGCATTCTCACCAGCAATTAATGAGCATGTCTGTTGCTTCACAGCCTCACCAGCATTTGGTATTTCCAATGCCTTGAATTTTAACCATTCACTGTTGTTTTAATTTACACTTTTCTTCTTATTCTTCCTTCTCCTTCTCCTCTTCCTTCTTCCTTTCTTCTTTCTTCTTCCCTCCTCCTCTTCCTTCTTCTTCCTTCTTCTGTCTTCTTCTTTCGTCTTCTTCTTCTTTTGTCTTATTCTTCTTCATCTTCTTCCTTCTTCTTCCTTCTTCTTTTTTGATGGAGTGTCTCTCTTGTTTCTTGTTGCCTAGACTGGAGTGCAAAGGCGTGATCTCAGCTACCCCCCAGGGTTCAAGCGATTCTCCTGCTTCAGCCTCCCGTGTAGCTGGGATTACAGGCATGTATCACCATGCCTAGTTAATTTTATTTTTTTAGTAGAGATGCAGTTTCTCCATGTTGGTAAGGCTGGTCTCGAACTCCCAACCTCAGATGATCCACCTGCCTCGGCCTCCCAAAGTGCTGGGATTACAGGCATGAGCCACCGTGCCCAATCTTAATTTTCAATTTTCTAATGATATATGATGTTCAACATCTTTTAATTTGCTGGTTCACCATCTATATATCTTCTTTGGGAAGATGTCTGTTCAGGTCTTTTGGTCATTTTGTTTTTTTTTTTTTAAATGAAGTTGTTCATTTGCTTATTGTTGAGTTTTAAGAGCTCTTTTATATTTTAGATAATAATCTTTTATCATATGTATCTTTTGCAAATATTTTCTCCCAGTCTATGGCTTGTCTTCTCATTTTTCTGACGCTGTGTTGTGTGGAGTATAAATATTTAATTTTAGTGAAGTCCAGCTTATCAATTCCTCTCATGAATTGTGCATTTGGTATTGTTTCTAAAAAATAATTGTCATAGCCAAGGCCATCAAGTTTTTTTTCTATGTTATCTTCTAAGGGTCTTCTAGTTTTGTGTTTTACGTTTAGGTCTATGATCCATTTTGAGTTAATTTATGCAAAGGGTGTGAAGTTTGTGTCCAGATTTATTATTATTTATTGCATTGTTGTTGTCTAGTGATATGAGCACCATTTATTGAAAAGACCATCTTTGCTCCATTTGTCAAAAATCGGTTAATTATATTTATGTGCGTCTATTTCCAGGCTCTCTATTCTGTTTCATAGAGTTATTTGTCTATTTGTTGGACACTTCACACTTTCTATAGCTTTATAGTAAGTCACACTTTTATAGCTTTATAGTAAGCCTTGATGTCAGGTAGCGTTAGTACTGAGAGTTTTTTTCTTCTCCTTCAATAATGAGTTGGATATTTTGAGCCTTTTCCCTCCCTTATAAACTTTAGATTCGGCTTTTTTCCTCTCACAAAGTAACTTTCTGGAATTTTGACTGGAATTATGTTGAATCTATAGACCAAGCTGGGAAGAACTAACATCATGACAATATTGAGTGTTTCCATCAATAAACATGGGATATCTCCCATGTATTTAGTTTTTTTTTTTTTGATAGCTTTCATTAGTTTTGTAGTTTTCCTCATATAGTTCTTAAACATATTTTGTTAGATTTATACCTAAGTATTTCATTTTGGGGGGTGCTAATGTAAAGGACAATGTCCTTTTAATTTCAAATTCCACTTGTTCATTGCTAGTATTAGGAAAGCTATTGACTTTTGTACATTAACCTTGTATCTTGCAACCTTGTTATAATTGCTTGTTAGTTCCAGGAACTTTTTGTTGATTCTTTCAGATTTTCTGCATTGACGGTCATGTCATCTGTGAACAGATAGTTTCTTTTCCTTCCTTCCTCATCTGTATACTTTTTATTTTCCTTTCTCATCTTATTGCATTTAGGACTTCCAGTATACTGCTGAAAAGCAGTGATGAAAGGGGAAATCCTTGTCTTGTGCCTGATCTTAGCAAGAGAACTTCAAGTTTCTTACTATAAGATGTGTTAGCAATGGATTTTGTTGTTGATGTTTTTTGATTAAGTTGAGGAAGTTTGACTCTATTCCTAGTTTGCTGAGAGTTGTTTTTTTAATGAATTGCTGTCTATGTCTATTGATATATCATGTGACTTTTCTTCTTAAGCCTGATAGTGTGATGGATTACATAGGTTGATTTCAAATGTTGAACCAGCCTTTCAAATCTTGGGTAAATCTCACTCAGTTATGTTATATAATTCCTTTTATATGTTGTTGGTTTGATTTGATTATATTTTATTATCTTTACATCTATGTTTATGAGAAATATTGTTCTGTAGTTATATTTTCTTGTAAAGTCTTGTCTGGTTTTAGTGTGGTGATGCTGGCCTCATAGAGTGAATTAGAAAGTATTTCCTTTGTTTCTGTTTTCTGAAAGATTATAGAGAATTGGTATAATTTCTTTCTTAAATGTTGGTAGATTTCAACAGTGAACACATCTGGGTCAGGTGCTATCTGTGTCAGAAGATTATTAACTATTGGTTCAATTTCCTTTATAGATATAAGTCTACTCACATTGTCCATTTCCTCTTGTGTGAGTTTTGGCATCTTGTGTCTGTAGGAAATTGATTCATCTGTTATCAAATGTGTGCAATTCCCCTGTAATTCCAGCACTTTGCGAGGCTGAGGCTGGTGGATCACTTGAGGACAGGTGTTTGAGATGAGCTTGGCCAACATGACAAAACCCCATCTCTACAAAAAATATACAGATTAGCCAGGTGTGGTAGCGAGTGTCTCCCTGGCTACTTGGGAGGCTGAGGCAGGAGACTCACTTGAACCCAGGAGGTGGAGGTTGCAGTGAGCCAAGTTTGTGCCACTGTACTCCAGCCTGGGCGATAGAGCAAGATTCCATCTCAAAAAAAAATAATAATAATGTGCTGTTCCTATAAGATGATGTCAATTTCAACCACTAGAAACATGAGACATAATAATAATAATAATAGACTGTTGCTTAAAGCCACTATGTCTGAAGTGGTTTATTTCATAGCAATAGACAACCTCAACACAAAGATTAAGTGTTTTCAACTGAAGCTCATGAAAATGGTGGTGAAGATGAACTATTTCAAATTAGCTGTTTAATTTGAAATCATCTTACACTGACCAAAAGTTTTAAAATATAACACAGAAAACTCATATATCATTCACCTATCTTCTCCTAATTTTGACATCTCATATAACCACAGTAAAATTAGCGACATCAAGACGTGACCATGGATACAATACTATTAACTGATCTAGAGACTTTATTTGAATTTTGCCAGTTATACCACTAATACCCTTTTTTAATCCAAGAATCGATCCATAATCCTATCTTGCGTTAAGTTTCATATTTCGTTAGTCTTCTTCAATCTATTACCATTCCTCTGTTTTTGCTTGTCTTTTATGACTTTGACATTTTGAAGAGGATGGACCAGTTATTCTGTAGAATGTCACTGAATTTGAGTTTGTCTGATTTTTTCCTATGATTAAATTCAAGGTATGCATTTTGGAAAGACTTCCACAATAGTTATATTGTGACCTTCTCAGAGCATCTTGTCAGGACATACAAAATGTTGATATGTATTAATACATTATGTCTTATTACATAATTTTAACTTTGATCCCTTGGTTAAGGTGGTGTCTACTACGTCTCTCCACTATAAAGTTATTTTTTCTTTTGTATTAATAAGTATCTTGTGAGGAGATAGTTTAAAACCATGCAAATACTGTTTCTTCTCCTATCTTAATACTAATTTTAGCATTCATTTATGACTCTTACCTGTAGTAACTATTTTTGCCCTAACAGTGATTTTCTACTTTCATCATTCCTTCTACATTTAGTAATTAGACTTTGATGCTAGGGGGACTTCTGCCAAGATAGCCGAATAGCAACAGCTCCAGTCTGCAGTACCCAGCAAGATTGTGCCAGAAGACTAGTGATCTCCACGTTTCCAACTGAGGTACCAGGTTTATCTCACTGGGACTGGTTAGACAGTGGGAACAGCCTAAGGTGGACAACTCGAAGCAGGGTGGGCATCGCCTCACCCAGGAGGTGCAAGGGACTGGAGACTCCTGCTCCCAGCCATGGGAAGCCACTAGGGACTTTTCCCGACACTCCAGCCCTCTGGCTCAGACACTGCACTTTTCCCACTGTCTACACAACCTGCAGACCAAGATACTCCCATTGGCACCTACAATGTCAGCACCTGGGGTTTCCAGCACAAAACTGGGTGCCCATTTTAGATGAGTGGCACCCAGAATGCCAGAGAAACAGAACTGCCTATCCCCCTGAAAAAGGGGGCTGAAGCCAGGGAACCAAGCAAGCTGGCTAGGGTGTCCCACCCACACAAAGACCAGCAAGCTACTGGCTTGAAACTCTCACAGCCAGCATGGCAGTCTGAGCTCAACCCAGGACAGTGGAGCTTGGTTGGGGGAGGGCCGCCTGCCATTGCAGAAGCTCCCATAGGTGGCTTCAACAATGCCTGTGTAAACAAAGCCACTGCCTCCTGGAAGCTTACATAGCAGGTGGAAGGAGACCAGCACTGCAGCTCAGGAAGGCCTCTACAGGCAGACTGTCAAGTAGATTCCCTTCTTGCTGTGCAAGGAATCTCAGAAAAAAAAAATACAGCAGCCCATCAGGAACTTACAAAGCCCCCACCTTCCTGGGACAGAGCATCTGGGAAAAGGGGTGGTTGTGGGTTCTGCTTCAGCAGACTTAAATGTCCCTGCCCAGTAGCCCTGAAGGGAGCAACTGAGCCTCCCAGAATAGTGCTTGAGCTCCATTAAGGGACAGGCTGCCTCCTCAAGTGGCTCCCTTCCCCTCCGTGTATCCTCTCTGGGAGACACGTCATACAAGAAAGCTCAGGCTGACATCTGGCAGGTACCCTTTTGGGATGAAGCTACCAGAGGAAGAAACAGGTAGCAATTTTTGCTGTTCTGCAGCATCCGCGTGTAATTCCGAGGCAAGCAGGGTCTGGAGTGGCCCTCCAGCAAACTCCAGCAGACTTGCAGCAGAGAGGCCTGACTGTTAAAAGAAAAACCAACAAACAGAAAGAAATGGCTTCTACATCAACAGAAAGGACACCGACTCAGAAATCCCATCCAAAAGTCACCAACTTCAGAGACCAAAGGTAGATAAATCCACAAAGATGGGAAGGAACCAGCACAAAAAGGCTGAAATCACCAAAGGCCAGAACGCCTCTTCTCTTCCAAGGGATCACAACCCCTCACCAGCAATGGAACAAAACTGGATGGAGAATGAGTGTGATGAATTGACAGAAGCAGGCTTCAGAAGGTGGGTAATAAACTTCTCTGAGCTAAAGGAGCATGTTCTAACCCAGTGCAAGGAAACTAAGAACCTTGAAAAAAGGTTAGATGAAATGCTAATGAGAATAACCAGCATGGAAAAGAAGAAACGACATGATGGAGCTGAAAAACACAGCATGAGAACTCCGTGAAGCATACACAGAGTGTAAATTTCAATAGCCAAGTAGATCAAATGGAATAAAGGATATCAGAGATTGAAGGTCAACTCAATGACATAAAGCGAGAAGGCAAGATTAGAGAAAAAAGAGTGAAAAAAAATGAACAAAGCCTCCAAGAAATATGGGATGATGTGAAAAGACCAAATCTATGTTTGTTCGGTATACCTGAAAGTGATGGGGAGAATGAAACCAAGTTGGAAAACATTCTTCAGGATATTATTCACTCTTCAGAATATTATTGGGAGAACTTCCCCAACCTAGCAAGGCAGGCCAACATTCAAATACAGGTAATACAGAGAATACCACAAAGATATGCCTCAAGAAGAGGGATATCTTCTTCTTGATATCCCCAAGGCACATAATCGTCAAATTCACTAGAGTTGAAATAAAGGAGAAAATGCTAAGGGCAGCCAGAGAGAAAGGTCCTGTTACCCAGAAAGGGAACCCCATCAGACTCACAGCAGATCTCTCAGCAGAAATCCTACAAGCCAGAAGAGAGTGGGGGCCAATATTCAACATCCTAAAAGAAAAGAATTTTCAACCCAGAATTTCATATCCAGCCAAACTAAGCTTCATAAGTGAAGGAGAAAGAAAATCCTTTATGGACAAGCAACTGCTGAGAGATTTTGTCACCACCAGGCCTGCCCTACAAGAGCTCCTGAAGGAAGCACTAAACATGGAAATGAATAACCAGTACCAGCCACTGCAAAAACATACTAAACTGTAAAGACCATCGACACGATGAAAAAACTGCATCAACTAACGGGCAAAACAACCAGCTAGCATCAAAATGGCAGGATCGAATTCACACATAACAATATTAACCTTAAATGTAAAAGGGGTAAATGCCCCAATCAAAAGACACAGACTGGCAAATTGGATAAAAAGTCAAAACCCATCAGTGTGCTGTATGGACACAGGGAGGGGAACATTACACACCGGGGCTTGGGGGTGGAGTGCTAGGGGAGGAATAGCAGGGGTTTGGGGGATTAGGGAGGGATAGCATTAGGAGAAATACCTAATGTAGATGACGGTGCCAATAATGCAGCAAACCACCAGCATGGCACGTGTATACCTATGTAACCTGCACCATCTGTACATGTACCCCAGAACTTAAAGTATAATTAAAAAAATAAAAAATAAATAAAAAACAAAAATATTACAAAAAGAAAGAATTTGATGCTAGCAAAATCTTACCCTTGTCACTCATTTTTAAATTTATTCATTCATTTATATCACTGTGGACTATGGGTTTTAGTCTAATATGTCATCATTTGTTTTGGTTCTCATATTGACCTTGATTTGGTCACTGATATTCTTTAAGTTGTCCCTCAATGTGCTCCCATCAATTTTTAGCATTCTTTTTATTTCTAACACCACAGGATATTCCAAGACGGTCTTGTACTTTCCCTGCCTCAGACCTGAAATCCACCATTCCTTCAAGAACTCTGGTTCCTTTTACTGTATGATGATATTAAGAAATGAAGACCTGGATATTCTCATTACTGCTGAAATAGCCTTGCTCCCAGGCTCTCTCAGTGGACAGAGGTAGGAAATATGTGTATGTAAACTAACCTATGCATGTATACATATCTGTATTTATTTTTATATCTGTTCATATATATATCAGACTGATATACTTACCTCTGATTCCGGTTCACTACCACAGGTTTTATTCTAGCTTTCTTTCATTCTTTATGTGTAATTCCTTTCTCTAACAGTAAGAAAATTCATTCTTCACAATATATTTTCTTATGAAAATTGACTTTTAATGGTTACCAAAGAGGCACTCTTTTTATATAGCCCATTTTATTCTTACTTTTAACTTCATCTACTTTCCTTGGAGTTCAGACTTCATAAATGTAAGTTTGTCAATAGCGACAAATGGAGATGACCAGCTCTATAGACTTATACAGTTAAATAGTGCACAGGGATCGTGGTTGAAAAACAAACACAAACATCTAATTCGTGTTTTCAAATAACTCTATTTTACTAGGTTAATTTCATATTGCTTCAAGAAAACTAATCACTTGATGAATCTTGTTGAATGCAATGCTAACACCCTTTGAGTTGTGGGTGTCAAATTGAGACTGAACATATCCAGTAATATATGTCAGACATGTCCGAGAAACCGAAAACAAACAAAATTAATATTATGCACTATTTTAATTTTGTAAAGGATGTTGGAACACTCTTTCTTTGAACGATGACATACAAAACTAGCTTGCCCTATTCTAGTTGCGTAGTGACAAGAATAAATGACTATCAATTAGACATTTGCTTTTCATTTATATTAAGCTTAAAATGTTAGCTGTATCATTTGAATAATGTATGTACCTATTTTAACTAATAGTCTTATTTTTCTAGCTACTTTGAAGTTTAGAAATGATAATTTTAGCTTTAAAGCATGTTTTGATTTGTAAATTTGTTACTCAATCTCTTTTCCTTTTAAATAGATTTCTTAACATCCGTAACTTTAGAAGTGAAGTATTTTTATTATATTCATGAAAGTCCTCATCAGTGAGGTGGATATCTCATATGATTTTTAAAAAATATAGAAACAACAATTGCCACGGCAAATGTTAGTTATAGACACAATATTCAGAAGAAGATTGTTTCAGAAAATATCTACACACATATAAAGGGTAAATATTGAGCAAACTGTACCGGATTTTTGCTATAGAAGTATGCACAACAGAGCATGAGACTTCAATTAGGGTAAAAAATTTAAATTTAATTCTAAGCAGCAATTTTCTTATAGTGAAGGCTGTTAAATCCTGAGATATGCTCTTGAAGATGAGGTTTTACAATTTTTTTCTCTCAAGGTCTTTATAAACTAATGAATTTATAAACTAACAAATTTAGTATTTCAGGATGGGTTAGGTGTGATCTCACCTTGATGTAGAGACAGAGACTTAATGAGCTCCCAAAGGCTGCATCCTAGCCTTAAGTTTTTTTGTTTATTTCTTGTTTTTTGTGTTTTTGGAGACAGGATCTTACTCTTGCTCTGTCACCCAGGCTGGAGTGCAGTGATGTGAACACTGCTCACTGCAGCCTCGACCTCCCAAGCTCAAGCAATCCTCCCCACTCAACCTCCTGAGAAACTGGGACAAAATTCTAAGAATGCCATTTTCACTTAGAATTTACATTGAAATAGGATCAAGGAGTCTTGCTTGTCCTCCCTGTCCACAGAGAGCTGACACCTATAGAAATGATAAGAGAGAGCTCAAGAACACACACCTACATGTTGGTAGCTTTGGGACCATAGCTCTTGCTGATATGGCGGTGTAGGGAAGAAAAATAATATCTTTTCCTTCACCATCACAAAGTTTATGGCCGATACCCCTATTACAAAAGACAGATTAACAAGAGAAAAGCATAGCAAATCTATTTAACCAAAGCTTTATGTGGCATAGGAGCCTTCAAAAATGAAGAGCCAAAGACCCAGGGAAAACTGTATTTTGCTTCTTAGGTTTACTTAAGAATAGCCAGTCATGTAGAAGTATGATTGGACAAAAAGGGTATGATCTAATGATAATACACTGGGGGAACTTAGCAAGGTCTGTTTGCTAAGGTTCATTTCCATGCCCCAGTCTTTATAGCTTTCATCTTGGTATAGGGCAGGACCCCTGTCATGTGAGGGTCTTTAGGGAAGAAGAGAAACATTCTTTTTATGAGCTGGTATGGTTTGGATCTGTGGCCCTGCCAAATCTCCCGTTGAGATGTAATTCCCAGTGTTGAAGGTGGGGCCTGGTGGGAGGTATCTGGGTGTGAGGGCGGATCTCTTGCGGTTTGATCCTGTCCTCACAATAGAGAGTTCTCACGATAGTGAGTTCTCACAAGATCCGGTTGCTTAACAGAATGTGGCACCCCTCTCTCTCTTGCTTCTGTTTTCACCATGTGAGTTGCTGCTGAATTCCCCTTTGCCTTCTGCCATGATTGAAAGCTCCCTGAGGCCTCATCAAAAGCCAAGCAGAAGCCAGTACCACGCTTCCTGTTAAAGCCTGCAGAGCTATGAGCCAATTAAACCTCTTTTCTTTATAAATTACCCAGTCTCAGGTATGTCTGTATAGCAATGCAAGAATGACCTAACACATTGGCCTCAGGGAATAAATGCAGGGGAAGGTCAGAGAGTGACCTTTCTATGCATGCCAAGGTGCCATATTTTGGGGTACCGTGTTCTGAGCCACACCAGCAAAATAATAATAACAGTAAAATATTTCGCATAGCATACTACATAATTTTTAGGATTTTGGGGGCGTATATTTTATGTAGCCATTGTATCAACTAGGTGAATTAGTAAATATACTATTCTTAGTCTGCCTTCAGGGAAACTGAGGCACAGATATTTTAGAATACTTCTCTAAGGCCAAGACGCAGAGTTAAGACTTGAATGTTCATTTTTCAACACATAAGCCGGTGTTCTTCCAAGTAACTTGCTGCCTTTTGCTTGAGAATATCTGGAATTAAATGTAAATCCCACATAAGTGGAGATTCCATGTTTGGATTCAGACAAAGCTGCACTTGTTGCGGGAAAAGAGCCATGATGTTTTAGTTGCTGAATTTAGACCAGCACTTCTCAAAGAGTCCTCTGAGGAGCACCAGTTCTATGAGATAACGGTAGGTGTTACACCTTATTAATTGAGGTTTGATTTAGCCTTGAGTAACAGAAAAAAAAAATCACAGCGACATACGTAAGATGGAAGATGATTTTCCTCTCAGATAAAGAAGTCTGTAGCTAGGCGCTGCGTGTGAGCCCCTCCTCCTGGTTCAACTGCTGAGGCTGTAGCCGTCACTGCATTCTGATTAGCTGAAGGCAGGAAGGGGGCAACTGAAAGAGGAATGCTTCTTGCCTTTAGGGATATTTCTAAGTTGCCACACATATTATGTCCACTTACATCTCATTGGTCAGAACTGAGTTACTTGACTAGACGTAGCAGCAGAGGAATCTGGGCAAGAAAACTTTTTGGCTAAATAGCAATGTACCCAGGTAAAACCGAAATTGTTGTACAAATGAAGAAGGGATAAATGGATATGGGAACTGACCCTATCGATGACTGCTGCATACCCATAGAAGTAAGCTCTCCTTGAAAAAAAGAATTCTGTGGTCAAATAAGGCTTAGAAATACAAGACTGAATAAAGCTAAACAAGCCTTTTTAACACCAGGCTTCTCAAAGATGTCAATGCATATTGCAAAACTTGAAGAGTGAGATATGCTATGTAAAGTTCTCACGTTTATTTGACTAGAGAACTCTTGACCCATGAAGTATTTGTTGGGATTAATGGTCTGTGGAATATACATTGAGGAAATACTGCTGTAAATTGTTGAATCCAGAAGGGATAATTCCTATCTGTTCCCTACTGCCAAGTTACTTCCTGAAGAAGGCATTGAGCCTCCTCTGACTTACTTAACTTGGTTTTATTTTATGTGTGAGTCAAAGACGTGGTGGAACATACATGATAAGCATGACTGTGGAGCAATTTGCAAACATAAATAATTGCAGAAATGCCAAATAATTAGACTTTAAAGAGGAAATTCTTACATGTTTGCCTAAAAATATGTTAAGCAATTTTCAGGTAGATAATTTAGCATTCTGTAACACCTCTACTAAGGGAGAGAGGGCTTTTGAATAATACTGTACTAACAGCTACCAGTTGTTGAGCATGCAGAGAACCCTGCCTCAGCAGACCACACTGGGTACCCACATAGGGCTGTGGATGCTCCTATGGCCCTGGACCAGGCACTTCTAAGTTTACCCTGGTATTTTATGTCTTTGTTTGAGAAATGCCTATTCAGATCCTTTGTCTGTTTTTAAATTGGGCTGTTTTCTTACTATTATTTGAGTTTCATTTACATTTTGGATATTGATCCCTTACCAGATGTGTGGTCTGTAAATACATTCTCCCATACTGTAGGCTGTCTCTTCACTCTGTTGATTGGTTCCTTGGCTGTGCAGCTTTTTAGTTTGATGCCCTTCTATTTCACTATTTTTGCTTTTGTAGTCTGTATTTTTGGGTTCATATATAAGAAATCATTGCCCAGACCAATATCATGGAGGTTTTCCCTTAGGTTTTTTTCTAGTTATTGTACAATTTCATGTTGTAAGTCTTCCATCCATTTTTTAGTTTCATTTTATTTTATTTATATTTCAGTAGTTGAACAGGAACAAGTGGTGACTGGTTACATAGATAAGTTCTTTAGTGGTGATGTCTGAAGTGTTGGTGCACTCATCACCTGAGAAGTGTACACTGCACCCAATGTGTAGTCTTTTATCCCTCACCCACTTCCCACCCTTTCCCCCAAGTCCCCAAAGTCCATTGTATCATCCTTATGCCTTTGCAGCCTCATAGCTTAGCTCCCACTTATGAGTGAGAACATATTGAGGGAATAAAACCTTTTGGGTCAATGGGGAATCTTTTGGAAATCCTAGAATGGGAAAAGGTCAACACGGGTACTTCAACCATATCAAAGGCTGTGTTCAAAGTATCAGTTAGCTGTTCAACCACATTCTAATACTGCTTGCAAGTTCAATAGAAACCAGGAAACAACCAACAGAAGAAGAGATTAGGTGACTCATGGTCACAAGCCCTCTCCCCACACAGGACTAAGGGACAAACACTCAGCAACTCAGAATTACTTGCGGATATAAGCCCAGGTAGCCCTGACCAACAGCGGGAACCCACTCAGGTCCCCTTCCACCCTTCCATGCTGTGGAAGCTTTTACTTCCGCTTGCTCACTAAACTGCATTGCTGTTCACTCTCTCGGTCTGTGAACTCTTGTTTGGAGCTGGAACGCTGACCGTGGGATAAGGCTCTCTGCTCGATTCTTCGAGCAAGGGCAGCCAAGAACCTGAGACCCGAGCCCAAGCTACAAATCCAGTTACAATATGATGTTTGGTTTTCCATTCTTGAGTTACTTCACTTAGAATAATGGTCTCCAACTCCATCCAGGTTGCTGCAAATGCCATGCCATCATTTTCTTTTTACTGCTGTGTAGTATTCCGTAGTATATATGAACCACATTTTCTTTATCCATTCATTGATTGATGAACATTTGGGCTAATTCCATATTTTTACAGTTGTGAATTGTGTTGCTGTAAACATGCATGTGCAAGTATATTTTTCATATAATCACTTCTTTTCTTCTGAGTAGATACCCAGTAGTGGGACTGCTGGATCAAATGGTACATCTACTTTTAGTTCTTTAAGGAACTGTTTCTTCATCCTGAGTTCTAAGTTGATTGCACTGTGGTCTGAGAGACTGTTTGTTATGATTTCTGTTCTTCTGCATTTGCTGAGGAGTGATTTACTTCCAATTATATGGTCAATTTTAGAGTAGGTGTGATGTGGGGCTGAGAAGAATGTATATTCCGTGTATTTGGGGTGGAGAGTTCTGTAAATGTCTATTAGGTTTGCTTGGTCCAGGTCTGAATTCAAGTCCTGGATACAGTTAATGTTCTGTCTCATTGATCTGTCTAATATTGACAATGGGGTGTTAAAGTCTCCCACTATTATTGTGTGGAGTCTAAGTCTCTTTGTAAGTCATTAAGAACTTGCTTTATGTATCTGGATGCTCCTGTATTGGGTGCGTATATATTTAGGATCCTTAGCTCTTCTTGTTGCATTGATCCTTTTACCATTATGTAATGTCCTTCTTTGTCTCTTTTGATCTTTGTTGGTTTGAAGTCTATTTTATCAGAGATGAGAATTGTAACTCCTGCTTTTTTTTGCTCTCCATTTGCTTGGTAAATCTTCCTCCATCCCTTTATTTTGAGCCTTTGTGTATCCTTGCATGTGAGATATGTTTCCTGGATATAGCACACTGATGAGTTTTGGTTTTTT
>CAUYLG010023548.1:0-76776 GCA_963573385.1 Cacajao melanocephalus | reverse complement strand
AATGCCCCAATCAAAAGACACAGACAGGCAAATTGGATAAAAAGCTAAAATCCATCAGTATGCTGTATCTAGAACCATCTCACATGCAAGGATACACAAAGACTCAAAACAGAGAGATGGAGGAAGACATACCAACCAAATGGAGAGAAAAAAAAACAAACAACAAAAAACAACAGAAGTTTTCTTTTTTAGTTGAGTCTCTGCCAAGTTTTGGTATCAGGATGATGTTGGTCTCTTAAAATGAGTTGGGTAGGATTCCCTCTTTTTGGATTGTTTGGAATAGTTTCAGAAGGAATGGTACCAGCTCCTCTTTGTATGTCTGGTAGAATTTGGCTCTGAACGTGTCTGGACCTGGACTTTTTTTGGTTGGTAGTCTATTGATTGATGCCTCAACTTCAGCCCTTGTTATTGGTCTATTCAGGGTTTCAACTTCTTACTGGTTTAGTCTTGGGAGGGTGCAAGTTTCCAGGAATTTATCCATTTCTTCCAGATTTACTAGTTTATGTGCATAGAGTTGTTTGTAATAATTTCTGATGGTAGTTTGTATTTCTGTGGTATTGGTGGTGATATCCCCTTTATCATTTTTTATTGTATCTATTTGATTCTTCTCTCTTTTCTTTTTTATTGGTCTGGCTAGTGGTCTGTCTTTTTTTTTTTATCTTTTCAAAAAACCACTTCATGCATTTATTGATATTTTTGAAGGGTTTTTTTGTGTCTCTATCTCCTTCAGCTCTGCTTTGATCTTAGTTATTTCTTGTCTTCTGCTGGCTTTTGTGTTTTTTTGATCTTGCTCCTCTAGCTCTTTGAATTTTGACGACAGGGTCAAAATTTTTAGATATTTCCTTGCTTCTCCTGTGGGTACTTATTGCTATAAGTTTCCCTCTGACATTTCCTTAATTGTGTCCCAGAGATTCTGCTGTGTTGTGTCTTCATTCTCGTTGCTTTCTAAAAAACATCTTTATTTCCGCCTTCATTTCATTGTTTATCTAGTCTACATTCAGGAGCCAGTTGTTCGGTTTCCATAAAGTTATGTGGTTTTGAGTGAGTTTCTTAATCCTGAGTTCTAATTTGATTGCACTGTGGTCTGAGAGACTGTTTGTTATGACTTCCGTTCTTTTGCATTTGCTGAGGAGTGATTTATTTCCAATTATGTGTTCGATTTTTGAGTAAGTATAATGTGGTGTTGAGAAGACTGTATTCTGTGGATTTGGGGTGGAGAGTTCTATAGACATCTATTAGGTCCACTTGGTCCAGATATGCGTTCAAGTCCTGTATATCCTTGTTGATTTTCTGTCTGGTTGATCTATCTAACATTGACAGTGGAGTGTTAAAGTCTCCACCTATTATTGTATGGGAGTCTAAGTCTCTTTGTAAGTAGTTAAGAACTTGCTTTACATATCTGGGTGCTCCTGTATTGGGTACACATATATTTAGGATAATTAGCTCTTCTTGTTGTATTGATTCCTTTACCATTATGTAATGCCCTTCTTTGTCTCTTTTGATCTTTACTGGTTTAAAGTCTGTTTTATCAGAGACTAAGATTGCAACCCCTGCTTTTTTGTTGTTCTCCATTTGCTTGGTAAATCTTCTTCCATCCCTTTATTTTAAGTCTATGTATGTCTTTGCACATGAGATGGGACTCCTGAATACAGCACACCAATGGGTCTTGACTTTTTATCCAGTTTGCCAGGCTGTGTCTTTTGACTGGGGCATTTAGGCTGTTCCCATTTAAGTTTAATATTGTTATTTGTGAATTTGATCCTGCCGTTTTGTTACTGGTTGGTTGTTTTACCTGTTGGTTGTTGCAGTTTCTTCATTATGTGATGACCTAACTTGTGCTAGCCTAACTGACTCCATCTTAGTTATGAGTCTAACTGACTCCATCTTGGCTTCTCCCCACTGCCATTCCTCCCTTGAGTGCATACCTAGGTCACAAGGTGCTGGGTCATGTTGTGCTTAGAACTATGGAAACATACAACTGTTGTAACCATACCTTGCTTGACAAGCCCACTTGCTATTGTGACTATCTCCTTCATTGATTATATAGAAAGTACCAAATGCCCCCCGCCTTGGTTGGTAATCAGTAATCATGGGAACTGCTCGTAAACCCTCCTTATTTAATCAACAATCATGGGAGCCTCCTGCCTCCTAGATACCAGTCTCCTCCCTTAACTTGCTTATTCTGCTTCTATAAAATTCTGCTTTGCCCCACTTACCCTGAGCAACATATAAAAGGAAATCAAACCCCTTCCTCGGGGCTGAGAGATTTTGAGAGTGAGCTGACTCTCAGTCACCAGCAACAAAGGACTCTCAGTTCGAACTCAGAGTGTGGCACTTTCCATTCAACTCACTCAGTGATAATGATTGTACTGATGGTCTTTACCATTTGGTTCATTTTTGCAGTGGCTGGTACTGGTTGTTCCTTTCCGAGTTTAGTGCTTCCTTCAGGAGCTCCTGTAAGGAAGCTCTGGTGGTGACAAAATATCTCCGCAATTGCTTGTCTGAAAAGTATTTTATTTCTCCTTCACTTATGAAGCTAAGTTTGGCTGCATATGAAATTCTGCTTTGAAAGTTCTTTTCTTTAAGGATGTTGAATATTGGCCCTCACTCTCTTCTGGCCTGTAGGGTTTCTGCTGAAAGATCCCCTGTGAGCCTGATGGGCTACCCTTTGTGGGTGACCTGATCTTTCTCTCTGGCTTCCCTTAACATCATTTTTTCTTTATTTCAACCCTGATGATTGTTGAATCTGTGAATTCAGATTCATCAGATTGTGAATCTGATGATTATGTGATTTGGGGTTGTTCTTCTTGAGGAATATATTTGTGGTGTTCTCTGTAGTTCCTGTATTTGAATGTTGGCCTGCCTTCCTAGATTGGGGAAGTTTTCCTGGATAATATCCTGAAGAGTGTTTTCTGGCTTGGATTCATGCTCCCCATCATCTTCCAGTACACTGATCAAGTATAGATTAGATCTTTTCACATAATCTCGTAGTTCTTGGAGGCTTTGTTCATTTCTTTTCACTCTTTTTTCTCTTTTCTTGCATTCTCATTTTATTTCATTGAGTTGATATTCAACCTCTGATATCCTTTCTTCTGCTTGATTGATTTGGCTATTGAAACTTGTGTATGCTTTGCAAAGTTCTTGTGTTTTTCAGCTCCATCAAATCATTTATGTTCTTCTCTAGGCTTGTTATTCTAGTTAGCATTTCATCTTACCGTTTTTCAAGGTTTTTAGTTTCTTTGCATTGGGTTAAAACATGTTCCTTTAGCTCAGAGTATTTTGTTATTACCCACCTTCTGAAGCCTGCTTCTGTCAATTTGCAAACTCGTTCTCCATCCTGTTTTGTTCCCTTGCTGGTGAGGAGTTGTGATCCCTTGGTGGAGGAGAGGCATTCTGGTCTCTGATGGTTTCTTCCCATCTTCGTGGATTTATCTAGCTTTGATCTCAGGGAGCTGCTTAAGGAGGCAGCCTTTCCTTTGTCCACCTGCAGAGGTGCTGGGGGGCTGCCACAGATTCAGTCAAGCTGCTGCATATGTTTCCTGCTTCTTTTGTTTACACAGGAAGATTAGACCCACCTCTGCAATGGCGGCTACCCTTCCCCACCACCAAGCTCGATCATTCCAGGTCCAGCTCGAACTGATGTGCTGGCTGCGAAACTCTCAAGCGAGAGGGCTTCAGTTTGCTGGGCTTTGTGGGGGATCACTGGGCTTCTGCGTCTCTCTTGCTGAGAACTGCATTCCTGAGCTGTTTCCATTCAGTCATCTTGCCGCACTCCTATTTGTATTTTTTAAATTATTTTTTCCCTATTATGTTTGATCCATGATTGATTGAATCCAGAGACAGGAATATGGAGGGCCAACTGTACTACAGTTTAGTTAACTGTGCTGATACATTTAAAAATTAACTACTTTAACATAGGCTAATTATGAACCTACTTCTTCCATGAAAAATGAATCTTCCTAAAACTTATCTTGCCAGTATTTGAAAATCATGGCCTTGGTAAAGGGAAATACCATTTAGGCCCATGTACCTGTAAGAAAATGCTGTATTTTTCTAATTCAACCTCATGAAAGTAGTATTTAAACAAGTGTAATATCCCTCTTTTAAGTTTACTATCTTCACTAACAACATAAATCAACTTTAAACTTTATCTGGTTTTGAGGAAGTCACAGAATTTCAATATGTAACTTTCATTGTATTTACTGATTATTTCACCATGCTGCACTCAGATTTGTCTAAGGTCAAATGACTGCTACTTAGAAGCTAGGTCATATCTTTACTTATATAAAAATATGTTTCTTGGTGTACAATTGTTTACTATACATATAAAATATAATTTTTCTTTAGTATTTAACCTATTCACAGTGTTATTGGGTTAAGCTTATTGTAACTTTTTGAAACTTTTTAAAGATATTAAATATAATTGTACCATGTGCTTATACTCACCAATTTACTAGGCTCAGATGATGTTAAAATTTATTGAGTTTGTTTATTCAGTCATCAAGGTCACTGTACCATACGAAATCTGACCATGATCAATTAATAACTCTGAGGATAATCTTATGACTAGTTATCTAACTTGATAAAAGTGACAGATTTATTATGTTGCACCTCAGTTACGAGTTTAATACAAAGAGCAAAATAACGAGTTTTGTTCGTACAAAGCTTCATCACCTGTTTCTTTTCCTTGAAGTTCTAAGCTTGTTTTTAAAAAAAGTTCTAGAAAGTGTTATATGGACAGTTTTATATAGTTGTGCTTTTTACTTTTATGTGAAACTTTTAAAGAATTAATTATATAATCCTAATCTTTTCAGTATTTTAGACACATTTTAGCTATCATATAACATTAACTTATTTCAGCTCTTACAAATTGAATATGCAAATAATCAGTCATTTCATATTCAAATCATTTGCAACATTTATTTTTTCTTTAAATAGATTGCATTACTTCACACTCATTGTAGTCCATTCACTTTATCTGGTATTTATTGCTCTGTGGTACCCTATTTTAAGTGATGGGGCCACAGAATAAAAAATAAAAAATTTAGATGTTTAGGGCATATACATTCTAACAGGGAGATAGAAAATACATAAGAAGCAAATTTTTTAAAAAATCAAGGCTTCAGGGATGATTGTGCCCTTGCACTACACTCTTTGTGGATAACAAAACCCTATCTCTAAAAATAATAATAATAAATACCCTTAAGGTTTAAGAACATTTTAAGTGCTGTGGACTCTGAAAGCAGAGTAAGAAGAAAGAAATGAAAGGGATGGGACACGTGTGCTATTTTACATAGGATGACTGGTAAGGAACCCTGCGAAGGTGAAATTAAGCAGAGACCTGAATGGTGTGGAGACCTGAGCTAAAAGTGCCAGGGAAAGAGCTTTACAGGCAAAGGTCAGCAAATGAGAGTCCCTGAAGTGGGAATGAATTTGGATGCATGAGGGAACAGGCAGGGGGAAGTTGCTGGGGCAGGAAAAGTGAGTGAATGCTGAGATGAGCAGAACCACTCCTAACAGTTCAGGACTGAGGCAAAAGTCCAAAAGAGGTTAAAAAGCATGTTTACTTTTTTTTAATTTATAATTTTAAAAAACAGCTTTATTAATATTTAATTCACGTATCATGTAATTCACCTATTTAAAGTATACAATCCAGTGGCTCTTAGTATGTTCACAGAATTGTGTGATCATCACAACCCCACAATCAATTTTAGAATATACAGAAAAGAAGCTCAATAAACATATAGTCATTTTTCCATGTCTCCACTCCTCCCAAATCCCTCCAGCCCCAGTCATCATTCATGCATCTACTTTTTATCTCTATATATTTGCCTATTCTGGACACATTTAAAAAACATTCTTCCTAACTATCTGTAATTATATATTCTTTGACCAACATTGCCCCTTCTCTCCTCCCCATAACCACCCAAGCCTATGGTAACCACCATTCTACTCTTTACTTCTATGAGACAGACAGACAAAAAACGTCATCTACAGTTTTGTTTGGCTAAGGCAATGGTCCACTTCAAAACAATTTGATAATATTTGTAAAGTGTCTTGGAATAGGGTGAAAATAATATAATTCAGTAATCAAATAATGCTAAGAAAAATAGAACTACTATATGATCCAGAAATCACACTATTGGGTATATATCCAAAGAAAATGTCTAAAAATTTAAAAGTTATAAAGCAAGCTATACTCATGGCCTGGCCAACATTCCCACTTCATGACCTAGCAGCAATGAAAGGGGCCTGTTCTCTGCTGTTTTCCCAGGACTGGCATCTATAGGTCTGACTGAGAGTACTGATCTATTGAGTTGGGCAGGGGAGAGGCTGCATCTATGCCCAAAACTCCTGATGGCGATTGGACCTACCTAAACTCAAGGTAGAGTCTTACCTGCTCCAACTCCCCAGAGAGCCGAAATTGGGCAGATTTTCCTGTTGATGTCTACTTTTCTAATTAGAGAATTTTAGACTTCTTCAGACGCTTTCCAAAACTACACCACCCCACCAGAAGAGGCAGCAGAGTTACCTGAAGTACTTGTCCTATTAGACGCCTTGAGAAGGCCTAACTTTAAGCAAACGTAGCCATTATTCTCCTCAGTCCTCTGTCCTCACCTGGAATGCCCACTCCTCTAACTCCTGTTTTATCAGTTACCAAACTTTCAAAACTCTTTCGAAAGGACCACAAGAAGTGTTTTGCTGTTGTTTGTGAAATATATTACTGGCTAATGTGCAAGAGGTTCCAAGGCAGTACTAAAAAGAAGGGTGGATAAACCATCAGGGAGATGTCTCATGGCAATTTCAAGGCTGCATAAGAAAATCAAATAGATTAATATTTGTGCCACATATTATTTGGGGGAGTTGGATCTAGACTTGAATTGAAAGTGTTTCATAAAGTCCCTATTATCAAAATATTTCTCCATTGTGAGTTAGTTGTCAAATTATGCATTTTTTTCTCTAGCATTCTCGACTTTATTCATAGTAATTTGTTGCAATGTGATTTTGGTGATTTTAGATTGTGAACTCTTTGTATGTAAGACTTCAGCTATGGAAATGCCGTGACACTCCTTATGACATTTTATACATTAATTTTTTTCTATTTCGAAACTACCTTTAGCCTAAGAATAAGTTAGAAATACATACAAATAAAACTCTCCATTTTTTGCCAACTGTTTAATAGTAAATTGCCAAAATTAACCTGCATATATTTCAAATACTTTATTTCCTACAAATGAGAATATCTCGTGCAATCAGAAAGTGACTGTCAGTTTAGGAAATTAACATTTATACAATACTATTATTAATACTCAAAGAGAGAATGTATGAAATTGAGATTTTTTTCCAGCACTATTCACAATGGAAAAGACGTGGAGTCAACTTACATGCCCATCAATAGTAGACTGGATAGAGAAAATATTGTACATTTATACCGTGGAAGACTTCATAACCATAAAAAAGAACAAAATAATGTCTTTTGCGCAACATGGATGGAGCCGGAGGTAATTATCCTGAGCAAACTAATGCAGGAACAGAAAAACAAGCACTGAATGACCTCATTTATAAGTGGAAGCTAACCATTGAGAACGCATGGACAAAAAAAAAGGGAACAACAGATACTGGGCCCTACTTGAGGGTGGAGAGCAGAGGGAGGGAGAGGATTGAAAATCTACCTATTGGGTAGTATTCTTATGACCTTGGTGATGAAATAATCTGTACACCACACACCCATGACACACAATTTATCTGTAGAACAAACATATGCATGTATCTAAGAACTTAAAGTACAAAGTAAAAAGGCTGAGAATAGTGTTTCACAGCTGTAATCCCAGCAGTTTGGGAGGCAGAGGTGGGCAGATCACTTGAAGTCAGAAGTTCGAGACCAGCCTGACCAACATACGGTGAAACCCTGTCTCTACTAAAAATACAAAAATTAGCTGGACATGGTGGTGCCTGCCTGTAGTCTCAGCGACGCAGGAGGCTGAGACAGGAGAATCACTTGAACTTGGGAGGTAGAAGTTGCAGTGAGCAGAGATCGTACCACTCTACTTCAGCCTGGGTGACAGACAGACTCTGTCTCAAAAAAAAAGATTGAGATTATGGATTATGGAAAAATTTCAGTTATTTGTAAAGATAAAGATTATTAATTCCCTTTGGAGTTAGTGGTTGAAATATAGCAGAGGAAAAGGCAATTGAAGAAGAATTAATGAAACTAATAGACCAGTGTAGGAAAAGAATGTCTATGTTTGTATTGAAATCACCAACGCTTATGACAGATAATTATAATTTAACTAAAATAATGGAGAAATAAGAAGAAATGACACAGAATTAGGTAGAATAAAGAAAAATTATAAAGTAGTTATAACACTATATGAAATTTAAATTTGGATTTATTGTTATCGTTAGAGACAAAGAAAAGAAATGTTCTGAAAATCTATAAAGGTGGGCACCATGGACAGCTACCTCATGTGCCCCTCTAGAGGAGCAGGGCTATGGAGAGAAAATACAGCCATTGCTTGACAGAGCTACAGAAGGGAGAGCAAGGCCTTCAGGAGAGAGTTGGATTTCTTTTGAAAAAAAAAAAAAAGGCAAAAAGAAAAATCATGTATTTATTTATGCTGGGTTTTTTTTTCTTTGCCTCCTTAAACTGTACTTATTATTTCAATCCCTGTCATGATTTTAACATTACATTCATTATATTCTATTCAATTTTTTTGTATTTTGCACCAAGTTTTTAGGACATCTATAACACTCTGTTTTAAGAAGTTTTCTGCACTTTTGATAGATCAATTGCATCAATTGAAATATATGATGGATGGATGGATGGATAGATAAATATATAGATAGATAGATAGATAGATAGATAGATAGATAGATAGATAGATGATAGATAGCTAGATAGAAGTTTATGAGAGATACCAAAATGTAGAACTGTAGTTTAATCAAAGCTCTTAAGATTGCTACATATTTGGGATATGAAATCACTCTTGATTTGTTTCTTACTTCCTTTATGTCCAAACTGTCAGAGTATCAAATCCTGTGTTTTCTATCTCAAAATATATTGAGTCTTCTCACCATCTCTCACCTAAGCCACTACTGTAATCTAACTACATCATCACTTTCATTCTTATTGCTTATTATGGTTTCGATCTGTGTCCCTACCAAATCTCATATTGAATTGTAGTCCCCAGTGTTGGAATTGAAGCCTGGAGGGAGGTGGTTGGGTCATGGGAGTGGATTTCTAATGGTTTAGCACCACCATCTTGGTGCTATTCTTGTCATATTGGGTGAGTTCTCATGAGACGTGTTTTTCAAAAGTGTGCAGCACCTCCCCTCTTGTTTCCTCTTGCTTTTGCTCCTGCCACGTGAGATTCTTTGTTCCTCCTTTGCCTCTGCCATGATTGGAAGCCTCCTGAGACCTTCCAGTCATTATGTTTTCTGTACAGCCTACAGAGTTGTGGGCCAATTAAACCTATTTCGTTTATAAATTACTCAGTCTTCCACTTCTTTATAGCATGGTGTGAATGGACTAATACATTGCTCTTCCTAATTCAAATTTTAATCTCAGTTTATTCTCCAAATATTAGCCAGCTGAATAAAAACACATCACATTTAAACTTAAATTCTTCAACTTATTCCCATTTTTCTTAGGAAAAGTTGAAAACTTTACCATGAACAGTAAATTTGTACATTAATTTCCTGGTAATTTCTCTGATGTCATTTCCTGACAATTTTCCCTAAACCGCAAAAATTCAGTAACACGGACTTCCTGCCATCTGTTAACATATGCCAAACTCTCCACAGTACAAAGATTGTGATATATTCAATTTCTCTCTCTGCCCCTTACTCACTCCAACACATGTACACATATTCATTCTATTCTAGTCATGGCTAATTCTTTTACATACTTCTGGGTCTTTTCCTGTATGTCACACACTTTGAGAGGTATTTCCTTACTATTAATTTTCTCCATTATTCAATTATTCTTCATCTCTATATTCAATGTGTTTTCTTCATAACACATGTCACACACACAGACAGATACACGCATATTACTTGATTTAGTTATTTGCGACTTCTCATATAAAACAGTTAGCTTGCAAAAGGCAGAACCCAAATGTTTTATTAATTAACAAATGCCTAGTGTGGTGTAATTGTTACTTTAAAAATGGCTACTGAATGTATTCAATCATCTGGGTGGGAGATAATTAGGAAGTAAACGTGGATTTAGAAAGTAGAACAGTAGTAAGTGTAATAAAAGTAAATTTGTATCTGGATTTCTAATTTTATAGATTTGGAGTCTGAATCCAAAATTGGAAACAAAATCAGTGATATCCACATAAGGAGAAATAAGGAAAAAATCTTATAGAGGACTAGAATTCATTAGCCAAGAGAATCTATCAAGCAAAAACAGTTATTTTATCATATATATATATTTATATATAATATACACATATGTAATATACACATTTATATATATAATGTATAATTGTGGGTATATAAAAATACATACACACTTGTATTATATTTGTAAGTATAAGTAGAACCAATGTACATAAGTCATGATTATTGATTGAAGTAAATAAATGGAAAAATAAAATAAAACAACAAAAATGTGCTCTGGTTAAATTCGGAAGAAAGTAAATCACTGAAAAGGTATTGGATGGGCCAAGTTAAGTGACTAGAAATCTAGAGAATCTGAATTAGAAAATTCAGATCAAATGAGCATAAGTCCTCGAGAGCAAGCGAGGGTCAGGGAGACAGCTGCCAGGCTATTCCCACTGGTGACTTCGCTCGTAGACGTCCATCCTCCTATACAACTGTAAACTTAGTCACCCCTCCAATCCCCTGAACATTTCTGCTTGGTTTTGTTCACTTTTGGAAGATTTAGTCACTCAAGTTGCTTCTTTTTTTGACAGGCCTACTTGCTCCTCTTCCAACAGTTTATTTAGATAAAGGAAGGGTGTTCTAGACACTCACCAACCCAGTAACACACTGACTCCCCACTAAATGGAAAGGTTGTGCAGATGATGAGAATCTTAAATGACAATTATCAACTGCACATATTATGGTATATTTTGGCATTTTTGATCAGTAAAAGTGTAAAAAATACGAAATCAGTAAACTTGTATTTACATGTTGGCACTGATCAGCTTCATGTGATTATGGAAATTTGTAGCCAATATATGCCAGGCATAGATCCTCACCCTTAAGTTTCTAAGACGTCAGCTGTCAGGATACCAAGTCTTCAGTCTTTTATTGACTTATTCTCTCCATTGCACCCACTGTGAAATACCTGCTAATCTTATGCTTTACTTTCTTCAACAAATCTTTAGAACAGCTACAACATGCCTAATTCTAAACATTCTCTAATTGGTCAAAATCACTGACTGATGATCTACTCATCTAAAGTACTAATTGTTCATAGTCTCATTGAAATTATAGCCTAAGTTGGACACATGAGTCCAGCTTTTATGACAGCCAAATGGATAAAAAAGATGATAATGGTATCTAAGCATCTGTTAAAACTAACTTTATCAATCATCTGTGAACCAAGCCATACTTTTGTGATGGATTAGTACCACTTCAGAGACATAATTACAGACTATGAGGTCAAACATTTACTTTTATAAAAGAGCACCTAAGTATGAAATTATATATTGCCCTATAGCATTTTAGGATGCTATCAAGTAGAACTATATCCTCTTCAGATACAAAAATTAATGGAACATATGTGACTCAAAAGGTATTTAGTAGGTGGTACTTTTCTGTAGTATAAAAGAAGTTGCAATTTTTATTGGATTTGCAGTTTGAAAATATTGCTTCTTAATAAAGCATAGCAACTATTTGTTTCAGGTCTGAATGAACCACATAATAGGCATAAATCAGACAAATGTTCTTTTACTCTGGAGCCCTCTTCAGGGGATACCTATCGATGGAGATCTGTGACAATGGACACACTCCAGTGGCTCATGAATCTTATCTGCTAAATATAGTAGGCAACAGAGTCAAAGATCGATAAAAAGATTAATAGTTTTAATTACTCCTATGTAACCAGTTGTGGGTAAAATTTTACTTGCTACTTCCACTGAGGGTAGCACACCACAGTGAACTTTTCAGTAAAGCTAATTTTACTTTCTGCTTGGTAAATTGCTCACTGACACTCCTGTAATGAGTCTTCTCTGTGTGTGACTGAACACTGAGCATGCGTCCACTTTCTAAACTCAAGAAAAAAGGGCTATAAAACTGATGAATTACACATAAACAATTTCTGTCTGAAAATACTGGGAAACAAGACAATTTCCAGGCAAAAATTTCCCTGCTTAAGCCATATGGAGCGAGCAAAAACAGAACCAAACGAATGTTGTGATTTATGGAGCTGCATGAGCTATGTTAATAAACACTGACAAGCATTTTCTTAGGATATATGGAGTAACTGACAAATGAAATTATTTTCTTTTGACAAAAGAAGGCCAAAGACAAGCTCCTCTATCTACATGATTTGCCTGGGGCTCTGAAAGGTTTCTAGAAATTCTTCCTAAATTATGCCCTGGTGTAACCTCAGCTTTATCATGAGTTAATTCCTAGGTTAGCACTTCTATACAAGAAATCAAGTTACTAAACCAGAGTCTTAAAGATCTATCAGGGAAGAATGACTAAAGCCACAGGCATTACTTGTTGTTAGTGTTTATTTTAGTTTTGATGGTGCGAAGGGTGAATGTTGTCATATTAAAGAAAACCAGAAAGTCCTCTTAAAATTATTCACCTTACCATATTAGTCTATCTTATTTGTATTAGCTGTCCCCTTTTAACATTATTGGAGTGCTTTAAAAATAACACTAAATTAGACTGTGACTGCCAAATGTTAATAAGCTATTGAATATAAATACCCAGGAATGTCTATGTTGAGAGTATAAGTTCAAAGAGCCATTCAGACTACCAGTAATGAAAGTGTAGGGAGTTATATTAAGCAAATGCATAAATGTGATATTTCTTGTACAGTCTTAAAGGAAAGTAAAGACATTCTACAGAGCAATTCAATTATTTTCAAACTGAACAATGTTAGTTTATTTGCTCAACGACTTTGCTTACAGTATGTAATACAAGCAAAAACTGGCCACTCTAAAACTGTCCTTTATTATCTGAGAACAAGAAACAAGTATTGACACTGTCACATTTGAATGTTTACATGCAGTTTAGAGTGCAAGTTATTTACTAGGGTTAAATCCCCATAAAAGGAAGGAAGAAGAAGCACAATTAGCCAGAGAAAGATGTCAAATGGCAATACAGGCCCAGTCACACTCACTCGTATTGGTGAGATTTAGATCAGACATTTTCTGTTATAGTTAACTGGCTTTCATACCGTGGTTTGGCTCAGTCATCAAATAATATGCTGCCTGAGGAAGAGCGTGCCTTTGGGTGAGTTCTGTAACTGAGACAGAGTTTGAAGAGTTTGAGCATGATGATGGCGTCCTGATTACACGTTTTAAAGCTGTGCAACAAGTCCTTACATAAAGGACTATCTGTATGGCATACTTTCGTTATAGTCCACCCTTCAGGCTGCCCAGATGCATTTTAGGGAAGAAAGATGCAAGTGGATCTCTGATTCTGAAAAGAAACTCAAAAGAGGGCGGTCAGTGGGGACAGATTATAGCTTTCACAACTGCAGTTAATTGTCACACTGCAATTGATTTTCTTTATTTTTCTTTGCCACTGTTCATTCTAGATTCTCCCTTACCTTCACCTACCACTTCTGCCTGCTTTGTCTATTTCAGTGGCTTACTTGATACATGCACACACACACACACAAACACACACGTGCACATGCACACACCTGTGTCCATATCTGAGAGAGAGCGACTGAGAGAGTAAAAGACTTATTATGGGAATTGGCTCACATAGTTACGGAAGCTAAGAACTTCCACCACCTGCCATCTGTAAGCTGGAAAAGCAGAAAAACCATTGGTATAATTTACTTCATGTCTGAAGGCCAGTCAGGAACTCCAGTGTCTGAGACTGGGAAAAGATGGTTGTCCTAGCTCAAGAGGCAAGAGAGAGAGAATCTGTCTATCCTCTGCCTTTTTGTTCTAATTAGGCCTTCAATGGATTAGATGACGCTCACCCACATTACTGAGAGTAGACCTTCTTTACTCAGTCTACCAATTATGTGCTAATCTCACCTTTACAGACATACCCAGAAATAATGTTTTAGCAGGTCTGTGGGCATCCCTTAGCCCAGTCTAACTGACACATAAAATTAACCATTGTTTCACTTGGTGATATAATGTCACAGTGGGGCGAGAAAGTACCAAAAGGTTCTCACACGTACTGCTCCCTGCTTCCATTGTGTAGCAGCAGTCCTACTCCCTGCTGGTGATCCAGGTCAATTATTCTGCAAAAATAATGACCCTTTACTGGCCTCCAGGTCCATGGAAACAAGAAACATAAAGGGCCTCAGTGGCAGCAGTAGCCATATTTTATTGTGTCATTTTCTATGTTCTCATAAAAATTGTACTTCTTTGAGAGACTAGGACCTCTAACGCCTGAGTACAGAGTGTGCAGACGTGAAGCATGAAGCTCCATAAGGAAAAATCAGGAGTGTGGCAATAAACATACATGTGCATGTGTCTTTATAGTAGAATGACGTATATTCCTTTGGGTATATACCAAGGAATGAGATTGCGGGGTCAAATGTATTTCTGGTTCTAGATCCTTGAGGATCCTAGATTGTCACACTGTCTTCCACAATGATAGAAGTAATTTACATTCCCAGCTATAGTGTAAAAACACTCCTTTTTCTCCCCTGCCTTGCCAGCATCTATTGTTTCTTGGCTTTTTAATAACCACTATTTTGACTGGTGTGAGATGTTGTCTCATTATGGTTTTGATTTGTAATTTTCTAATAATCAGTGATGTTGAGCTTTTTTTTTTATGTTTGTTGGCTGCATAAATATCTTCTTTTGAGAAGGGTCTGTTTATGTCCTTTGCCCACTTTTCCATGGGGTCGTTTGTTTTTATTTCTCATAAATTTATTTAAGTCTCTATAGATTCTGGATATTAGACCTTTGTCAGATGGGTGGATTGCAAAAATTTTCTCCCATTCTGTCTGTTGCCTTAAAAATATTTTCAAAATATTCATCCTGCATAGACTAATATCTAGAATATACAAAAATTCAAATAACTCAATAGTAAAAATATTCAAATAATCCCATTTAAAAGATAGGAAAAGGATATGAGTTAGTATTTATCAAAAGAAAACATACAGATTGCCAACAGATATATTAAAAAATTCTCATCATTACCTATTATCAAGGAAATACAAATCAAAACCACAATGAGATATTGTCTTACCCCAGTTAGAATGGCTATTCTACAAACAACAACAAATAACAGTTGTTAGTGAGGATGAGGAGACAAGGGAACTCTTCTTATACACTGTTGGTGGTAATGTCCAGCCACTATGGAAAACAGCACGGAGAGTTCTTCGAAAACTTAAAAGAGAACTACCATATCATCCAGCAATCCTGCTACTGGATATTTATACAAAGGAAAGGAAATCAGTGTATCAAAGTAATGCCTTCACCTCCATGTTTATTGCAGCACTATTCACAATAGCAAAGATATCGAATCTACCTAAGTGCCTATCAGTGGATGAACAGATAAAGAATATGTGGTATACATACACAATGGAATGTGTGGTATACATACACCATTTGATCATAAAAAGGAATAAAAGAATGTCATTGGCATCAACATGGATGGAACCAGAGGTCATATCTTAAGTAAAAGAAGCTTGGCACAAAAACACAAATATAACGTGTTCTCACGTGTAGTAGCTGAAAGTGGGATCACATGGAGGTAGAGAGTGCAAACATAGAAACTTTCTGGGAAGAGTGAGTGGAGGAGCAGGGGGAATGATGCATAGACATGGGTTAAAGGGTACAAACACATAGTAATATTCAAAAAATTAATTCCATGTTTGATAGCAGAGTAGGGTGATAATACTTAAAAAAATATATTGTTATTAGATAATGGACACCCTAAATACCTTGGCTTGATCACTATACATTACATACATGTAACAAAATTTTACATGTATCTCATAAATTAGTACAAATTAAAAGAATATGTTTTAAATAACTTCATGATATTTCTCCATCACATTCTCCTTTAGGGCAATAGGTGAATAAACACAACTTAATTAGAACGCAACAATAAGGAGGATGAGAAGCAAGCCATGAACTGTAGAAAATATTTGCAACTCACAACTAAGAGCAATATTGAAAAGACACATAGAAATCCTTAAAATAATTGTTAAGAAAAAATTGAAATGGATTTTAAAAAATCAGTAAAATGTATTACTGAGGAATTTATAGGCCTTAGTGTATGCATTCTAACAAATATATGTGGAGGAGATCAACCTTAGTAATAATCAGACGAAACAAAAGAAAATAGCTACTTAAATTTTGTGATGTGACAGACCGGTAGAAAAGATGGAGGCTAAGCATAAGAAGTGTTGCTGGATGGGCAAAACATAAATTGGTAACACTAACTTGGAAGAAATTTGTCATTATTTAGTAAATTTGAAGCTATATGTACTATATTAAAAGTGTCACAGACTGAATAGCGTGAATAATAGACATTTATTTTCACACATTTTTGGAGGCTAGATGTGCAAGATCGAGGTTTCCGCAGGGTTGGCTGCACTGGAGATGTCTCTTTGGCTTGCAGTTGGCTATCTTCTCCTAGTGTCTTCACATGATGATTCCTCTACATTCTGTATTGCCATCTCTTCTTCTAAGGACACTAGTCATATTGGATTAGGGTCCACCCTAATGACCTTATTTTACCTTAATTATTTCTTTAAAGACTCTATCTCCAAATACCATCTCATTCTGAGGTACTGAGGGTTAGTACTTAAGAACATATGAATTTTGTAACGAGACAACCTGCCTATGACACACAGTTTGAACCATAAATTTCATTTACAGCCTGAAGTAATGTTTGAGGTCACAAAACCTATATATAAATGTTTATGGCAATATTGTTGTAAAAACTGGGAATAACAAAAATATCATCTTTCCTAATTAAATGACTAGTGTAAATAAAACAGTCACATTTTATAAGAATTAGAGATTTATTACTAAAAAATTTTCATTTGAACCAGGTGAAGATGGATGAAACCTAAATTTGGTATAGGCAGATTGTGTGAATTCCTATTAGAGTGCTTAATACTTAAATCATAGAATTCTATCTATTTTTCACACACACTATCTCCCTAAAGTAAGAATTTTTCAAATTCCATACTGCTTTTCAAATTATTTATTGGCACCTGTGAATGAAACCAAAGGTGTGTACATATTTATATTTTTCATGTCATATTCACAGTTTCCTGGTATCCATTTTTATTGGGTAGATGAATAATTACATGCTCACTGCTCCATCCAATTTATTTACCGGAAAAGCAGTCAAAACTCCATTTTGTATAGCATTTACAATATATTTGTCCTATGAGGTTAAGTTGGTTTTTCTTTTCATTTATTTGGTTGGGAAGAAAATGCATTCATGAACAAAACAACTTTAAAAATTATTTTTTAAGAAAATGATAAAGCAGTTATTTGAATTGAAATGCTCTTGTTTAAGAACAACTGTAACATGTTTTGAGATAAAGACAAGAATTTTAAAGCATTAAAAATAATAAAACATGGCCAGGCATGGTGGCTCACACCTGTAATCCTAGCACTTTGGGAGGCTGAGATGGGAGGATCACTTGAGGCCGGGAGTTTGAGACCAGCCTGGTCAGCACAGAAAGAACCTGTCTCTAAAAATAAAAATAAAGAAGTTATTTACAAATCTAATAATAATGGTAATAAAACTCAATAGAGTTTCTAAGCATATAAACTTCCAAAATATTTGGAATGAGAGATAGTATTATATAGTGGGTAACTGATGTCCCAATGGACTCAGTTACTGGCAAAATGAAGCATTGTGATGTTGCTCATGCATCTAAAGTATGCTTTGCTCTGATATATGAAGAAAACTATTGAAAGACAGATAAGTACATTTGTATCAGACTGTATGAAACATTTATTTGGATATATTTTTAATGTATATTGTCAAAATACCCTAGGAAACATCTGCAGAATAAAGAGAAACATACGTATGTAAAGGTATCACTTAGAACTCCCTTCAGTTAGTTCTGTTAGTTAGCTAGCTAGCTGGTGTAGTCTGAAATGAGACTTTCCTTACCTGATAATGACTGAACTGTCCACCATGAGAAAGTTTTATTCTTCCTTTTCATTATTTTATATCACCTAGTGAAAATATAACTTAATAGACTTGTCTGTCACATAAAACATTTTGATCACAGACCAAGGGCCAAAGATTTGCATTTGCTTGAAATACATTTTGAGAGAAATCTCAGGGATCAGTGACCAAGGCCAAAGAAAGAAAGAGATAGTAGATGATTTGTGCTCACTACCACTTGCATGATATTAAACATTGTAAATGACAAAGAAATGAGCTTTTTAATATTTATTGAAAATGTGCTAAATGTTTTCTAGCTATATAACATTTCAACATTCTTGAGGAAGATGTTTTTGTCAGTTTGTGTTTAAAGGAAAGCTGTCTAGGGAAGAAAAAGACCATTAGATTTGAGGATACAAACTTCAGCCCCCAGAAAAATTGTTAATTTCAGATTATATGACATCTGGATTATATAACACTAAAATTTTCTGGGGGTGCTTTGAGTATTACAGTAATTAATGATTATTATGTCCTATTGATGGTAGTAACAGAAGTATAAAGTAGAACATATATGAATGATCAGTTATTTCAATGAATAGGACTAAACGTAAGGACAATGAGTGTTGAGCTTGTATCTATGTTTAGCCATGGGTGGAGAATGACTGTATGCATGCATTCTGAGGAATCTGTATTGGGAAGTTCATAAGAATATTTAAAAATAAAGGAAGTAGAAATTTAACCCCACTGCTTTGGAAAAGGCTTTTGATGAAAAGACTTAGAGTTGTCCTATTCAGAAGAGTGAGACGTAAATTTATAAGATGCCTTCTATGAAAATGGAAATAACTGGTGATATAGCAAGAATTTATATCAAGAATTAATATTCTGGACTAGTAAACTATATTATTACTAGGATTTAAAATTTTTTTTAATTCAACTTAAATATTTTTGGATAGTGGAATATTTTTGTTCAAATATTTTTTCTGTGTTATTTAAATTTTCCCTAATTATATTAATAATAAAATAATCATTTAAAAGAAAATTTTTAGTTACTTGTTCCTTCTATTAACTGTAATTTTACATCTGTTAACCAATTTCTGTTTATTCCCACCTCTCCATTCCCCTCTCTGGTAACCACCATTTACTTTCTACTTCCATAACATCCACATTCTTAACTCCCATCTATGAGTGAGAACACGTGATATCTAATTCTCTGTGCCTGGCTTATTTCAACATAATGATCGTAAATTCCATCCATGTTGCTGCAAATAACAAGGTTTCATTTATGTGGCTGCATAATATTTCATTGTATTTGATAATACAGTAGGGGATATTATAGTAAATAGTAATTTACTGTATATTTCAAAATAGCCAGAAGAGAACATTGCAATGCTGTCAACACGAAGTAAAGATACATGTTTGTGGTGATGGATATCTCAATGAATCACAGTATCTCATATATCCCCAACATATGTACAACTAGTGTGTCAATAAAAAAATGTAAGCGATAATTATATGCATAGACCATTAATATAATGCATATGTATATAGTATACAAAGATTTTTTTAAAAATCTTAGACTCATTAATGAACTTCTGAGGGGTCTGTCAGCAAACTATAAGAAAAATTTTGATCTACTATTCCTGTATCTCGGCTGTTGCTTCTGTTACGCTCAATAACCTGAGGTTTTGAATACACATATTGCTGTGGAAGTACCTATAGGATTTGGGGATAAAATATATAAAGGAGAAAGCAGAAAATAAGGGAGACAGAGGATTGTCTTAAGTCAGAGGTCCTCTAGGCAGATGCTGAGGCAAAGATGTGGGTGAAACAGATTTACTGAGGGAGGAAATGCTCTCAGGGGAAATAGAGTAATGGAAGAAGGCTAGGGCAGGGAAGTAAAAGCAGCCAAAGACGAGACGTTTTTGCCTTGTCTAGAGATGAGATTCTGCCTTATCCTATAGAAGACTTTGGAGGATGGATTGCACCACAGCGATTATCTCAACTTGAAACATCCACACCACAGCATATGTCAGTCAGCCATTGACTTCACACTGCCTCCTTTGGCTAGAAGATTGCTTCAGAGGATTAGTGGACAGTTAGTGGACTCAGTTAAGGAGATGTTGGTGGAACACCAACAGTACTCATTGTAAGACATTTAATTTTTGGAAACTTTGTTTTGTTAAAGCAAAAGGAAAAGTGGTAGGATTTTGTAAAGTAAAAAACATAGAATTTTGAATCATACTTGGATAATGTGTTACAAAACCATGTCACTCCAGCCTTTGTGAATGTCACTAACCTTTGCTAATCTTCGGTTTCCTTAACTATAAGATGGGCATAATGATGCCTGTTTTATAGATGGACAGTGTCAATTAGATGTATTTTGAAAGTATTTGGAAGTGACTGGAACATCCTAGTTGACCAATAAGTAGTTATTTCTTGCCCTATGAACCATTACTTGTATTATATTCCTTAACATTAGTTTATATTTATAGAGTACTTGAAAGTTTGCTAAGTTCTCCTGTACACATTATTGTATATAAACTGTCATAGCCAAATAAAATATAGGGACAGATCTCTGAAATTAAAATGTTTTATTTGGAAGAAAATAATTGCAATTCTGGGCATATACCTACACCAGCTGGCCTTCTATATGTCCAAAGAACAAAGAGAAGAGGAGAAGTTTTATAAGAAGGATAAATGTTATGTATTTTTCTTTGAAACATTTCAGTGTCACTAGTAAGGTCTTGAGGAACTGGTGAGTTCCGATTCGTGAGTGACAGCCATGGGCAAACTAGTCTTAAGAGTTGCTGCAGGTCATTTCAGTAGCCACTACATAAAACTACTTTAGGTTATAGCAGGCAATTTCAGCTGCCAGGCTTGCAGAGAATTACATTTTTGGAGTAATGTTTTGTGTCCTGAATGCTTTTTGCCCTGGCCTCTCAACTTGGTTTCTGCTGAGCATGACAGGAATGACCCAATTCGTATGACAAACTTCCGCAAAACTTTAACAAGATCCTTTTAGGTCGGTAGGACTTGAATTATTTGTCGTCTTTTACAGATCAGCAAATGCAGGTTCAGAGAGGAAATATGTGAGAACAACTGTATTCTTTATCTACTGCTGGATAACAAATGACTTTTAAACATAGAAACTTAAAATTCTACACATGTGTTACCTCACAATTTCTGTGGGTCAGGAATTAGAACATAGCTTTACTGGGTTCTTTGCTTTGGAGGAAGACTGAAACCAAGGCGTTGGCTCAGGTCTCTCACAGGCTGCAGTTAGACGTTGGTGGCAGACGCAGTTATCTCAAGGCTCAATGGAGCAAGAACCACTTCCAAGTTCACTCAGTAGTTGTTGGTAGGATTTTTGTTCCTCATAAATTTGTGGACAGAGAAATTCCGTTCCCTAACATGTGGAACATTTGCCAACATTATCAAAATGAGTAAGTGAAGGAGGCAAAGGGGAGGCAGAGAGTTCCAGTAAGAAAGAAAGTTCTAACAAGAGATAAATTATAGTCCTTTGTAACCTTATCATTGTGGTGGCATCTCATTATTTGTGTTGTATTTTATCTTTAAACCTGTGTCACTTAGTCCAGTCCACATTCAACATGTGGGAACAATACAAGAATAGGAATACCAGGAGATGGAGATCATGTGAACCATATCAGCAGCAGCGGACAACAGGAACCAAGGTCTTTTTTTGTTTTTGTTTTTGTTTTTTGCTATTTCAGAATTTGTGCTCCTATGTTATTTAATATAAACCACACAACCTTCGTAGGTAGAAGTTACTATTCTCTTTTTACTTTTGGCAAAATGGGGGCTTTCAGTAACCAATTTGCTTGGTCACATTGCTAGTAAGTAGCAGATCTGTGCCCAGATGTATGATGTAAAAAGAATGCGAATGATCTGACTTCGATTGGATTTCAGAAACAATATCTGATCCTTTTCTGTGCCTTGAATAGTGCCTTGTTTTAGAGAGTCTGCATTCAAAAAATACTTGAATAAACAGCCCAAAATGCTAATCAAAGGGATATATTATTTTTTATTTTCATCATTAATCTTGTTAAAATTCTAAAGTAAACATTTCAGACGTGTGCAGAAAGTGGCTAAAATAATGATAATTCTGTTAAAGGATGAACAGTCTCTTCAACACCCCACCTCACTCTTCAGCCCCCCACCTCACTCTTCAGCATGTGGTAGGAATTATTTTCTTTGTAAAAGCTGAGTGAATTTAATTCTGCCAACTGTGTCAATGCTTTTGATTGCATTACTATGCAGTCCTATGTCACTCATAGCTTATCAGATTTTAAATTACTGTATAAATTTCCATAGTTAGACAATATAGGAAACATTATTTTAAGAGCATCTAATCTTATTTTCAAAGTTAGATAAGAAACAATCAACACTTTAGAATGAAAGTGATACCCCTAAGCTGGAAAGTGAAAGCCTAACAATATTATCGAGCCTAATCACCGTTAGCTATCACAATCATAATACTTGCAAAATAGAAACACTGGTTTAATTAATTGTAACACCTGCAGGGTGAAAAGATCCTGAATCTACTGCTCTGTGGAGAAGTGGAGGGTGGCAGAACAATCCCAGAGTTCATTTAACAAATCTATAAATTAACCTAAAATTACATAATAGAGTGAATTCAAATGCCAATGTAATTGTGAATTCTATTCATATGTCTATTCTTATGGTAACAAATGAGTCTTTTTTTTTAACATATTCGCCTACCTTTTTTGAAATAACTTTGACATCATTTCAAATTCAATCTTTTCATCAACCTACTCATTTCACCACAGGTGGCCCAAAAGGATTCATTAGCATCAAAGATAGCAACAAGGTAAAATAAATTAAACTACAGAGAAAGTTTTATGTCCCATTTGAAATTTTGTGGTTGGCTAATTTTATATTCACCTCACAACCTTGATTATGCTTCGCTGCACACATGTCTTTCTACCCTACTAGATGGTCAACCACTTGAAAGTAGGTAATAAGTCACATTCACTTGTTTCTGTCACTCCATTGGTCATAAAATCTTGTATTTAGGTCAAGACTCAGTAAGTGTTAAATAGAATATCTTCTGTCACAAATAAAAAATTGACTTTGTCTATAAGACTCTCAGTATTTCAATAATAAATTGAATCCGATTAGATAAAAGGGTATAATGAAAGGTCTTTGAAGATACAGATATTATATAAAACATAGCCACATGAAAATGACATACAGAATTAAAATCCTTAAATAAAAGTGTTGATCTAATAAATGCTTTTGCATAAAAAGCATATGATCAGAATTCAGCTAATTCTTCTATAAACGTTTCTCTGTAGCTTGCAGAATCATTAATTATTCAGTTGCATTGGCTAATGAACATTTAAAAATATTCAACCTCACTAATAATTAAAGAAATGAAAATTAAGATAATAAAATTTGAGTATTACTAATAAAATTAACATTTTTCAACTGCAACAATGCAGTGCTAAAGTATGTAGAGAAATCTCACGCATGTACATACCCTATACTGTACATACAGACATTAAGGTTAAAATAACCCAAATTCTCAGTAGTAAAGGAATAAACAAAACGATTATTATATATTCTTATTATGGAACAAAATCATTAAAATAAAGGCTTTTAATTATGTGAAAAAATGCTTAACATCTGTTGAAAAAGCAAGATAAAATGTTTATCAATGTGGTTTTAACTTTTTAAATTACTCACACATAAGGAAAAAAAGTCAGTAATATATTATCAGGTATTATCTCCAGATGATAATATGAAAATTTGTTGTCTGTCTATACCTTTATCAATTTATAATATATGTAGCTATTTATAATCAGAAATAATATGAATATTAGAAAATAGAAGTACAATATGGGAGACAAACTCTTTAGACAGTATATAATTAGATTAAAAGGTTGTTCATATCAAATTGCTGAAACAAATTTAGATATTTTTTTTATATTCTTACTATAAAATCATAGAGAATGGGAGAAATTGGAAGGAAGCCAATTTTCAGGTATCATAAGGGTACATTTTACATACAAAATTCAATACTTATGAATTGAAAGGTGTTTTGGAAGTATAATGGAAAGCAAATATGAGAATGTAGATAAAAGGATGCAGATGACTCTATTTCTAGTCTGAACATCATTCTCCACAAAGAAAAAAAATGTATGGAGCTACCAGTGGAAAATTCAACTGCTACAACCTCCTGCAAGTCTTGAAAAAAGCTTTGTTAGGAAAGCATAGTTACCAAAACTTCCTAGAACGTTTCTTTAGAAAATTACTTCTTTTGAGCTAACTTTTAAAATAATATTTATTTGTTGGAATTTTTATAATGTTATAATTTATTAACCAAGTCATCTTAAAGAAATATCAAAGTGCTTTTCATTAAATGGAATGTTTATATAGTCAGTTTCTCTAATGCCTATAACTGAAGGAGTTCAAGGTATTATTCATTTAATCTATTATTTTTATTCATATATCTAAAAGCTCTAGCCTTGGAAATAAGCGGTAAGCGTGGAAACATGGAAAAGCAGTAAGAAAAAAGAAATGTGAAAAGAAAGAATAGAAAACAGAATTGTACATTACAAGTACTTATGTGAGTCTAGGGTTTGTTTAAGGAAACACTGTCTTTTATTTTTAGTCAGCATTTCTGACTGAGATCGGCCTAGTACCAGATATGGACATGTAACCCAAGTTTTCAAAATCAGATTATTCCACTCTCCCTCTTTTAATGAATTAATTAATCCAGATCTTGAGATGAAACAGTTACATTAGGAGAGCTACTCTGAGTTGTGTAATTTTTTTTTCCACAAATAAAATGGCCAATGAGCACAGAAGGCATTTTCTTTTTACACTGCCTAGAGCTTCAAATGTTGACCTGTGCACCACGTGAGGAGCTTTCTTAAGAATGAAGCAACACAGAGGAAACTGTAACACACAGAGAGAGAGAAAGTTACAGAGGGAAATAATTCCGGTGACCTAAGTGGAAACCAGTATCTATCTAGACATTTCTGAATTCTCAGTTGCATGCACTATTATATCAGTATTGAACTAGCTTCAACTAGCTTTATCTTGAACCCACAGGAGTTCCATCTTCAGGACCAGACTCTATCTATCACAAAGAACACAATAGCCACAAAGCAATCAACAATTTTCTTTTCCCACTCCCATCTCTAGGTGGACTCAAATCTCCATGACTGTAGTAAAATTCATGTAGAAAAAATAAATAAATAACCGTTTCTACAATCATCATGTTTCTCAGCCATGTGTCATCAGGTCATAAAAAGAAGTAGTTCCACCATTTTATAGTCTACATTAGAGGTTCCTCCAAGTAGTGATACCTATAAGAAAAAAAAAAAAAAGGTGAAAAACGTGGATTTACTCCATTTTTTTTTTTATGCATGCTGTAAGTCATTGAGCATGAACAGTCAGTCTCATTGCAGTGCCTTCTATTTACAGTCCAAGTCTGAACCTTTATCTGTTGCCTACAGCCAATGTTCTTCTCAGATCTCCCCTTATAACAGAGTTAGATAACACACATATTACCACATTTGTCCTACTATGTACTACATTTGCCTGTGGCTTTTTGTGTTTTAATCTAGGCAATGGTAGGCAAGGTCATAAACAGAGCAGATAAAAGTAGGGCTGGTACAGCTTCCTCCCTTATTCTCACTTTTGTGTTAAATTCTTCCTCCTTATCCTTTTTCTGCTAGCTTGTTATAAAAGTACCTCCTCCTTAATATGCTGATCAGGACAATTCAGTATAGCAACAAAGGACTCATGGCAATATGTTTCCTTAGCCCATGGTCTTTACCTGTATGTAACACCGCATTTAAGAACATGGTTGCTGGAGTCAATTGTAGGATTGGATTTCTGGCCTTATCAATTACTAACTGTATGATCATGAGCAAATTAGTAGATCAGTTTGTGCCTCAATTTTCTCATATCTAAAAATGGGAGAATAAGAATACCTAAATCACAAAGTCATGATTAAATTGCACTTTAATTATTTACTTAAGCTATAATTTTATTATTTTATAAAATGATATTATAATTATTATTGTTACTATCATTATTACTATATTTTTGGTAGTTTGCATACATTTTATGTCAGGCATCTATAATTCTTTAATAGGATATGTTCTTCATTTTCAGATTGCATGAAGAACTTTAGAGAACATATATTTTAGAAACTTCAATTTATATTAGAGAAACAGAAGAAAATTGATAAGAGCAAGAGAAGTTAATAAGCTGGACTAAGGTCGCTCAGGTAGAAAGTGGATTTAGATGTAGTTAGTTGACTCTTTACATATATGTATTTGACTCTTTAATATTAACTATTAAGCTATTTTATACCATCTACATATTATATGTAAAATATACTCATGCCTTCAAGATTATGTATCTAAGATGAACTCAATCATTTATCTATATGCATATTCTATTTTCTACTCTAAGGTGATGTAAATTTCAAATTGGTAAAGGAGATTTTTATTGCAATAAAAAGGCTGTGATTATCAAATTAAAACTATAAGTCTTTTGTAGCACATGAGTTAGGAAACTTTCCTTTAAATAAAATGATTTTTTTTTAGTTCTAAGCAGTATTCCTAACATATATTTTTGTGGTAATAACATTTGCAGTGTCTCAGAAGTCAAACTTCACAAAGTGTTTTGATCAATTATATGATAATATAATCATGCGTAATTCTTTATAGATGAAGATTTAACTCCATAAAAACCAAGGTTTGCTTCTTAAGTAGTAACTTGAAATATTATATTTGAAAAATTACAAATTAGAAACATGATGATTACTTAAATAAATATAGCTAAGTGTTTAATTCTGTAAGTTGCTGGGCCTATTTGTTTCAACTCTGCATTATAGCAGTGGGAAAGCAGACATAGACTCAGACTAAAACTCCATTTATCACCTGACATCCAAACCACAGTACATTCTGGGTGCCCAGAAATTACCATCACTGCAGACTGAGTATCTAATAACCTCATTTCTTTTAGTCAGTACAGTTGCAAGGCAAATGATTTCACGTCCTTTAAGGAAGGTATCTGGAGATATACACTTGTAGCATTGTCACAGGGTCCTTTGTCAAGGTGACAAAGTCCCCTTTAAAAAGAGACTCCTAGGGCCAGGCCAACATGGTGAAACCCCATCTCTACAAAAATACAAAAATTAGTCAGGTGTGGTGGCAGGTGCCTGTAATTCCAGCCTCTCAGGAGGCTGAGGGGAAAGAAATGCTTGAACCCAGGAGGCAGAGATTGCAGTGAGCCAAGATCATGCCATTGCCCTCCAGCCTGGGCGAAACAGCCAGACTCTGTCTTTAAAAAAAAAAAAAAAAAGAACTCCTAGGGTCTGGGAGTTCTGCAATGGATCATGCATGTAATCTCAGCATTTTAGGAGGCCAAAGCAAGAGAATTGATTGAGGTCAGGAATTTAAGACTAGTCTGAACAACATAGCAAGACCCTGTCTCTATTTAAATATATATGTGTGTATATACAGGGACTCTTAGTGTGTAGATCGGTTCACATTTGGGCTTTGGGTGGAAAACCATGACTACTTATTGTGGTGATTCATTGTTGGGCTATTGCTCATCAGACCTATGACTTTTGTTTGTTTGTTTTATTTTGTTTTGTTTTGTTTTTTTGTAGTTATACATATCAAGTTGGATTTTTAGTCAATTGTCAAGTCTATTCCAGTCCTAGGTATACCAAGATCAGTAAGCTACTATAAAAAAGGTCATGATGATATAAATGTCAAAATGATATAATGGTCATATCATTCTGATCATTGTTCAAGCAAAGAACAACTGCCCTATGGTAACCATGTCCACCCTCTGGTAACCATTCCAAGGCCTCTACTAAAATCAAGGGGCCCCACTGGTTTCTTTAACAACCATTCAAACATTTATATCACTTAAAAGTATATTTGAACACTATTTGCATATCTCTTTCTGTTGTTTTGTAAATTTAATGATTATCTTTTTATTACATACAAATTTCTGCACAGCACCAGCGGCTGCAGGGTACTCTGCAAGTGAGTACAACGTAGAACTTCTCCAGCTATGGGTTCACTGACTTCTCAGTTAGGTTGCCTCTGCAGTATGCACAATATTTATTATCAATGAAGTTTTTTGATTCATATGTGACTATAGAGTGCAAGTATGTACCCATTTTTTTTCAATTCTATAATGACAAACTATGAAAAACAATGAATTGTTTCCCCTTAAGTTTGGCGCCAAGTCACATTTGGTAGCTAAACTTGAGCTAATATTAACATTGATAGTATTATTTACACTAGTATAAAAGTTGAGAAACATTAATGTATAAAATCACAGAGTATTGATGGAGATGTTGCGTAATATATGATATACTCAGAAACTTATTGACTTCAAATGTTTCAGATAAAAGATTAGGCCCAAGCGCAGTGGCTCACACCTGTAACCCCAGCGCTTTGGGAGGCCAAGGCGGGTGGATCACTTGAGGTCAGGAGTTTGAGACCAGCCTGGCCAACATGGTGAAATACCATCTCTACTAAAACTACAAAAGTTAACTAGCCAGGTGTGGTGATGCGTGGCTGTAATCCCAGGTACTCGGGAGGCTGAGGCAGGAGAATTGTTTGACCTTGGAGGCAGAGCTGCAGTGAGCCGAGATCCTACCACTGCACTCCAGCCTGGGTGACAGAGTAAGACTCCGTCTCAAAAAACAAACAAACAAAACAGAAGATTATACTATTTCTTTCCTGGTTTAAATTTGATTATTATTTCCCTATTTTTCACCTACCATTAAAGGTATGTATATTTATTATTTTCTGGGATTTTTTGGGAAATAAAACGGCATTGATTTTGTTCATCATCTAATTTGCTACTTTTGGTGGCTGATTTATTAATTCTTATGAGACTTATTTTTTAAAGAAATTGCCAAAAATATTTTTTCAATTAATAAATATAATAAATTTGTTGATACTGAACCGTATTTTGCCATTTACGATTTTAACTATTAAATAACAAATAATTTCAGTACTTTGCATTTTGTTTATCTTATGATTACATTTTAAAACTTGAATATGATTTGATTTAAAGCATTTTTAAGAAAATAAATGACCTCTTTTCTGTTTTTTTGTGAGTTTTTTTTTTTTGGTAAGAATCAATGTTCTGAAGCCATAAAGCCTACAGTCTTTTTAAGTAATTTATTTTTCAACAATTTTTGAATACTTTTTTTCCATTATTGTCTTCTCTTGGCTAAAAGCCTTATCACTGAAAATTGTATCTTTCTTTTTTTTTTTTTTTTACATTCAAGCTAAGTCAACTGTGCTAGCATCTTTATAAAAATACTCAGTAATTAGACTCAATATTTTGTCATCAAGAAATTTGGTTCTTCGTCCTAGGCCACAATCAAGAGATCTGAAATGGAATAAGAATGAAAGAAATGTATTTTTCCTATTTGAAAACACTGTCACCTCTGATTCTTCCCTGATTTTTCCCAAGGAACAATTACAGCCAGCAGTATTCCTGCTGCAGTCAATTCTGAGCTGTGGGACATGGGGTCCTCCTCTGGACAGTGCCAGTGAAGAGTGTGAATGCTACCCCATGTTCTCTGCATCACTTCCACCTCATGGTCTCCTAGGCACTAAACTATGAGCTTAGGCAATGGAATCTTTCTCAGTTACCTCACTCCAGCTTCCTGCTCCTGCCTGTGAAATTTCTCATAGGCTTCCCGATGTTTTCTTTTGCATCTGACAAAACAAGAAAATTGTGAAATTGATGCCAGGGTGTGACATATCTTGAAGTGAAATCTGTGGGAAATCAATGCTTTCTAATTTCTATCCCAAGACTTCTTCTCTCACGAGGGATATAGACATTGCATCTGTAGTGCTGAAGGGATACTTCCTTCTCCCCTCTGAAGGTTTTCTATCTGGCATAAACTCGACAGAAGACAGAACAACAGGACACTAGACACTCAGATTTATTACATGTTTATTAGCTACAGTTCCACAAAGTATGAGACTTTAAAAAGGATCAGATAATTGAAGCTTAAGTGGCATTTTAAGCTACAAAGAAATAAAAAAAATCAGTGTGTTAAGTCTTCTGGAGGATGTGGCAACAGCTACAGGAGGGTGCGGAGAGGACCTGTCCTGCTAACAAAGATTGTCTTATTATGTAGATAAAGTCTCTCAGGTAAGAGCCCTGAGAAGAACAGGTTAAAAACTCTGTCCCTTCAGTCTCCCTTCCTGTAATACAAGTTCAACTTTTCTGGTTAATATAGATCCCAGGGAAGAGTTTCATCAAAATTGCATTCTTGGGCCGGGCACGGTGGCTCAGGCCTGTGATCCCAGCACTTTGGGAGGTCAAGGTGGGCGGATCACAAAGTTAGGAGTTCGAGACCAGCCTGACCAACATGGTGAAACCCTGTCTCTACCGAAAATACAAAAATTAGCCAGGTGTAGTGGCGCGTGCCTGTAATCCCAGCTACTTAGGAGGCTGGGGCAGGAGAATGGCTTGAACCCAGGAGGTGGAGGTTGCAGTGAGCTGAGATATTGCCACTGCACTCCAGCCTGGGTGATAGAGTGAGACTTAGTCTCAAAAACAAACAAACAAAAAATTTCATTCTTTCTGGAGGAACTTCCCTTAATCAAATACAGAAACTTCTGAGAAAGCACCATCTTGTGCTTTGGGAGAGGAGATAGTGAACAATGGTGGGGAAGGGGACAGGAGGTCAGACAGACCTTGGTTCTGTGGCTACTTTAGTGCAAAGTGCTCAGGATGTCAAAATGCCATACTTTTGGGTATTGCTTTTTGCACCCCACCAGGTCCCAGAACATCTCTCTTCCTTCTCTTTTGGGAAAGATGGGAGTGTGAGTTATTAACAGAAGATTGAGCTCAATTTTCTGCATATTATTTCAATTTAGCAATTTTTGTCATGATCCATCTAATATGCAATAGGTAGAGAAGTGATGGGCTTTCAACCAATATCCATGCTGTCTTTATCCCCAAACTTTTCTCTAAATAATGAACACATTAATTTCCCAACTCTACAAATGACTCCTTTTTCTAGGGAGGGAGAAATTCATCTAGCTCAGCAGCTTAAAGGGCATATTAAACAGCACTTTTTGTTACACACACCCATTGCTCTACTGTAGGGTCCCTCGGGTCTCCATGCCTTCTTTCCGTCTCCTGACAAAATCACAGAATGCCTTGGCTGTTCTGTGACCCAGCCAGAGGCAGGCTTTTCCCAGCAGGCTTGAACTCAAATAGGGCTTTTGAACATTTCCAGGCACTGATAAAAGTATACAGGTTTACCACTAAGGAACTGGCCTGGCTCTGAGCCAAATTCCTTAAACCTTCACATTAATTCCATATCTTGATCCTTTTGCTGCAGACATAGCCAGGTAGAAAGATCTTTTATCTCTTGTTGTCCTTCTGGAGGACCATGCAGCCCACTCGGCACCTGTTTTCTCACTAAATGCTTTGAACTGATCATCCTGGTGTTTAGTGTTTCTTTCTCTGGAATCCCAGCTGGTCTCATCTTGGGATGGTTTGGGGCGCTTGCTTGTAAGATTCCTGTGCTGCTGATTTTGAAGCTCCTCCAGCCTCAGGTTTTGTGGGAGAAAACACCAGTGGCCTTGTGCTTTGTCACACAGCAGCCATTTTTGCTTACAGAAAGCAATGCTTTAAGGTTTTACAAGCTCTCTGAGTTTTGTTTGCTTTCAGTCTCTGGCTTAGAATTATACACACACATACAGACATGTGTCTCTGTGTGTGTGCATATGTGCGTGTGTATTCTATTAAAAAGTCTGCATCAAATAACCTTTCTTCCTCAAAAAGCTTTACCCTACTTCCTGTTATTGTTGTTCATCTTTAAGCATCTGTTATCAAGCAGGTAATGCAAGCAGAGAGACACTGAACACACAGCAGGGTGAGTGTTTATTTTCTTACTCATTTAAAAGTGAGGCTGCATGGGGTAAAGCACAGAATAGCCACAGCTCTTGATGTCCAACTTTCAAGAAGTGTGAGCCAATGTGCTCCTGTCGAACTCAATTGCATAACTCTGTAACTTTTCACAGGGTTTAGGGATATGTTAAGTATCTTTAATTCAAAGTAGAGAGGGGCTGTCCCTAGAAACAGAGTGGATGCTGTGAAAGGTGCCATCAGCCTGTGACCAAGATTTCAGAGTCAGGGGCCTCCTGCCACACACACAGTCTGTTAACAGTGCCCACAGGGATAATACAAACAAGAAACACCTGAGGTTCAAACACAGGCACTAAGCAGAGAAAAAACGAAGAAATGAAGTGCAGGAGAAATCCTGGATCTCTTCATTTTAAAAAGATCTTTTCATTGTAAAAGTTACAGGTGAATGCGCCAGGGCCTGAACAAGAGAGGGCCCATTTAGCACTTTCGAAGGGACATCAGCCGTGATGGAAAGAAAAAAAATACAGAATGAAGTGTTCTCTCCAGGCTTTCTTAATGGGTCACCAGTCTGTGAGGTGATAACAACATAGGGAAAACTTACACTTTCTCACTAATCTAAAAAGCAAAGAAGAGGCAAAAAAGGGAAAAGAATTGGTTCATTTTCTGGTTGGAATTGACTTAGCTGCTTCTGTGAGAACATGATGAGGAAGACAGTAGGATGGATAATAAATCTAGCCCTGCTCCACCGGCTGGGAGACAATATTGCTATGTTAAGAGTTCTGGGGGCATAATCCCATAATTCAGTGGCTTCACTCCAATGCATGTTCCACTTCTTTTCCCACTGAGCTCATTTACAGTCCCAAACAGTTTCTTCCTGTCACTTCCCATTTGTGTCGCCTATTTCCATGTTTTTTCTTTCCTTCAGAGATACGCCCTGTCACAACCCATCTTACTTCTGACTCCTTGTCATCTTTCCTTGAGCTGTTCCAACCCCTTTTTTCTGCTGTCTCACTCAGTTGCCATCACCTAAAGGTTAATGAGGCAGACCCTCTCCTGGGTGCAAATGCTCTGTAGGGACTTTCTACAGCTTGGGGATCATGACCATCGTCTTATTTCTGTTTATGGCACACTTCAATTTCAGAAGTTGTGAGCTGTTTAAGAGTTTTTAAAGTTATAGGAATCAAAAGGAGGAAATTCACCTTTTAAACATCTAAACTATTCAGAGACTTTCTGTGCACGGCTTCTTTATTTCCCTTTGCTCCTTTGCTATAATGAAATTGGTGGTAGTCTGTGTGTGCTTGTGTATGCAGGAGGGCCAGAAGGTTGGAAAGATGACTAGAGGGTGCAGTTGCTCTTGTCATAATCATTTAACACATGGTAAGGAATATTTTAGGAAAGAATCAACATCATAGATTTTAGTTAACTCTGCATTTGAAATCCAAAGTTTCCGAATCCTGATTTGTTCTCTATCAACTAGGCTTTTAATGAAAGCCATTAAAATGGCCTGTTCATGACTATGGACACAGGACTGTAGATAGTGTTATAGTGTATTTAGTGTTACATACTCTGTCCCTGGACGCTTTTAATGCTTATTGTAGAATAATTTTATTTAAGATAGTTTTTCCCAAATCTGAATTGATCTATTTTATTTTATGATTGAAAATTTCTAAATGTATACTCTCAAAAAAAATAAAAACCTCTGTAATAGTTGTTGTTTCTGGATTTATGGTTACCATTAAGAAATTTGAATGTTTGTTGGGGGGAGGTTTCTGTGTGATATAGGTATATAGTATCAAAAAGCTTTTTTAAAAAAAATATGTGAACTAACATTGTTTTAGAATGCAACATAGCAGTTATATACTACTTACTACAATTATTTTCTCCTACTAAAATCTTAAGATTCCTTGAGTGGTTATCCTGCTTATCCAACATTATATTAAAAACTCAGCTATATATAGTATTATTTCATTTATACAGACATCCAGTTCTTTTAGTATAAGGGCTACTGTTATTAAGTATATGGATATTGGACCTAGATTTTCTAGACTCAGATCCTGATTTCTCTATTTATGAGCTGTGTGACCTTATCGTATTGCTCAATTTCCCTTTGCTTTAGTCTTCTCATCTGAAAACAACACAGATAAAATTCATATTTGCCTCATAGACTTTTTACAAAATTTAAGTGTGTTAACGTGTGTTAAAGAACTAAGGTAAGTTATCAATAAGTGCTAAGTATATCATTTTTACTATTACAGCCTCTATAAGTTAGCCTAATTTGTATTTTCAAGAACTGATTTATATTTTTCTTATAGCTCTTGCAAAAGGCTACATATTTTCTTTTGTCTGGCACATAGTTAAACACAGAGATACTATTGTCATTTATTATGAAATCAATTTCATGGCTTTGAAGGTGATATTTAATTTTCCATAGTCTTTTCTTTTAACATAGGTCATTAAATCTCACATAATCTTCCCATGTATCTCTCAACATCCATCAACATATCTGACGGCAAAGTTTTCCAAATGTGGTGTTAAAATTATTGTACCCTCTGTCCATAGAATTTAAGTAATTTATTTATCAATATAATTTAATTATTAGTAATTAATTAATACTTGTTTTATGCATTGTAATTTATTAATAATATTTTTATTAATAACTGTTTAATAATATAAGTAGTTATGATTGATACTCCTGAAGCAAAGTAGAGAACTGGACAGAAAGTTGGGAGAAGATCCTTATCTCAGTGAAAGAATGGCATCTCCCCTCACGGTGTTTATGAACAAATTCTATGCTGTTATTATTGTTTTAAGTAGATGAAGCTAATTTTGAAAGTTTGGGTTATAAAATGTTATTGAGGCTGCAGAGAGGAACTCTAATGGAAAGAGGCTGAGAGGAAAGGAATTTCATTTTCCAACAATAACATTTGTTTATTCATGTCTCTATCCATGCCTTTTCCAATCTTTTTTAAAATAAGCCTTAGAAAAAAAAAAAGTTAGCGGCACATGGAAATAAGCTTTTTAATTCTACCTTTTTATAATTCTGAAGCTACAACTGACCCTCCTCAATATAGTCTTCCTTTTTAGCATTAATTACCTTGTTATCTGAGAGATGCAGCAGCTCTCCCCTGTCTGCTTAGGAAGAGCGCCAGCACGGCAGTGGTTGGAAGCGAATTACCATGATTGTTTTGGGCTTTAGAAAGCCCTCTCCGCTGTCTGTTCTTCTTAGACTCCGGGTAGAGTCACTTGGGTATGTTTTCTAATTCAGTATTCCTGTGTCCACTGTCCAGTAAACGTATGTTTATACTGTATGTATATAACCAATTATCCTGTGGCTCGGGGCAATGTCTCTTCTGGATTCTTCACATGCCAATGATTAGAAAACCTGGTGTAGGACTCCTGGGCACGCCCTCAGTCAAGAGATGAGGGGAAAGGTATATCCCATTTGCCTACATATTTTGCTCTTTCAGATGATTGTTTATGACCACAGGAGTGAGTGAGCATTTGCTTCGTGTTCCTCAATATTAATTTTTGTTGTTGTTGTTGTTTGTTTGTTTTTTCCACTCAGCAGAGACGAGTGCTTATGAGCGAGAATGTTAAGATTCAGAACCATTAAAAGGGTATTGAAGTGAACACGCCCGGTCTATTTACTTAGTTTGATTATTTTGACTGCATCCATTTGTCACTTCAGCTTAAGGCCAGTTTGGCCCATTTGATTAAATTGACTGATTCTTTCACTGAAGTGACCAGTCAATGCTAACAAATTGGTTGTGTTTGTAGAAACTCATTAGGTTTTATCTCTTGCATTGTGTCTGCAATAGATACGGAATCAAGAATTTGACACAGACTTTGCTTTTAGCTCTTACGGCAAAGGGTATGGAGAAAGGATCGTGTCTGGAATTTTACAGATTTGAGATGGGAAAAATAACCATTATTGATTTAGGCTACAAGCTAGCTCCCAGGTGTTAATGATTATCAAGGCACTCATGTTGTGATTACATTGTGCTTTCTTGAAAAGTTTTTTTAAGCACTTGGCGTTACTCTCTCCTTACTCTCAGCACCTAGGTAGTCAATTAATGTGTGACCTGGAGGAAAGTAGTATCTCCAGCAAGTGTCATGCAAATTGTTTCTTGGAAAAGAAGATACTGCTTTCTTGCCAAGAGAAACAGTGCTGACCATCAACATGGTTCTGGTATTTGAGTTTCATTTATTTCAAACTTCTTGTTTTCTATCCCAAGGGCTACATATCTTCAAGGCTTCTGCATCTCAGCTGTGTAATTGCTGTCATAATAATCTTGTATAAAAGTCGGTAGCTTTTTACTATCCAGCAAAATAATTTTCTGGCATTTTTGTTTGTGACCAAGCCACCGTTTTAGCTACTAGCTGCATTAATCACAAAAAAATAATTTATAAGAATAAAGTATAGGATGACTCTAGCACCATCTTTTTGTGCTGTTTTTATTTGAAATAAAATATATCATTTCCCATACTGGACAATTCTTGGCTGTTACAATTTCTGGGTACTGATTAGAGGACTTACTCGTTTGCCTATTTATTTTAGATTGAACAACACGGGCACAATGGTTAGGTATAGTTAACTCTATTAGGCTGTGAAAAAGGCATGCTCTGAGACCAAGGACTACAACTGGAGCCCATGGGAGAATCCATGGTATAACTATTAGGAATCTCTGACTGCAAACACAGGAACCTAAAGCTGACTAATTTAACCAATGGGAAATTTCATGGGTTAATTTATGGTGCTCACGACAATAATGGGATGCTGAGTAAACAAGGCAGGAAGCAGGGCAGGTTCCATTACTCATTTTTATATGCCTGCCTCCTTAAAAAAATTAAGAAGACATCACCTTTATATATAAAAAAGAAAGTTTTAATTGGATTTTACTCTGGCCCATAATCTTAGTCTCAGGAGAGTAATCTCAAGGCCCTGAACACGATTTCTTGGAACTTTAACCCCTATTAAATCTGGGCTTTTAAGTGACAGCAAGATCATTCTGCCATTTATCTTCAGGATCCTAGTACTGTTTACCTGATTGAATATGTCCACATTCAGAGAAGCGTGTCCGTAATACATGATGTTATCTAGACATTGCACTTATTAGCATTGGTCTATTGGGTTTCTGAACATTCTGTTCACTGAGAAAAAAAAAATACAAAGATCAAAGTAGATTCCCAGAAAAGGAACACACTGTTAATTGGCAACTTTCAAACGTAAATGATAGGATTACCAACAAAATGGTCAATTCCTACTGTTGCAGTCACATGTATTAGCAGGAGGATGGCATGAGTGTGAATGAAGCCTTGGTTGATCTTGGGCAAGGCCTTGGTAATATGAGTAAGAATACTGACAGAAAAACAAAAGCTGACTCCAGGCTTTAACTTAGGCTGCAAGGTGGATGGTGATAACCATGAGGAAGAGCAGGATTGGGAAAGAGGAGGATGACTACCACTCAAGGTCACTCAGAGTGACCATTCCTTACTTTTAATAATCTCCCTTAACAACTTATCATCATCAAATATTCTGACTCTTCTGACAACTGGTTTTGTCTTAAATTTCTTTTTTTTTTATTGCTGCTTTAAGTATCATATGTTTTATATTTCTGTTGGGGTTTGTCCTATTTTCTTCTCAGGGTGAGGTGTCAGTAGCAAACCAGATCTCACCAAAGCCCCTGTGTTTCCACTGCATTGTGGCTGTGTCTTCCATCACACCGGGATATCACAGTGTCCTAGTTTAGAATTCACATATTTAATGATACATTTTGGCAGTGCTGCATCATATTTTTTTTAATTCAGGTATAAAATTACAAATAAATGCTCGACAAGGGCTGAAAAAGTCTGCTTAACATTAAAGCCAATTTAGAGAAACAGAGTTTTTTGAAGAAAAGTAGTCTTAATTAAATCTGAAGTTTCCTTTTTAGAACATGTTCTACATTCAAAATACTTGTAAAAAAACAAGACCCTTTTCAGTATAAATAAATTTTTACTAGTTTTCCCTTTTCCTTCTTTTTCTTGTTCTGAATCAATTGTCAATGCCTTTAAGGCATAGTTTGCCTCAAAGAACATCAGAGACAAGTATATCCATCCTTTTCTGTATTCACCAAAAACAAAATTTTATTCAAAATGAGGTATCAGTACTGATTTCTGTATGGCTATGTTGTTTCAGAGAGACCTTTTCCAAAATCACCACAGAGACATAATATTCTAATATCGATCGGTCATTTTCTTGTCTGTCTGCTGAATTAAGAATTTATCTGATCTATCCACTAGTGTTTGTTGAGTTTCTGCATACCCAACACTGAACTAAATACTGTAGAAGAATCAATAGAGAAATCAGACTTAACTCTGGTCTTTGAATTATTCACATGTCTCTACTTGCTGGATCTTCCAACCCAATATTCTTCATCAATAGAAAATTTTTCCACTGGTGGCATGGGCTGGAGGGTCTAAGTTTTTTTTTTTTTTTTTTTCCATTTCCATTCAAAGTCATTTTATCAGAATCAATATTAGTTACTTAAAATTAAGGGATAAAGATGAACCCTTTTAGATTCTTGTAGGTAGAACAATCACGTAATTTATCCTGGAAACCAGAACACTGAGAATAAAGAAGGCAATAATAAAAACTATCCCATAAAAATAGCCATAAACAAGGATTATCCCAGGCAAACTAGGATATACAGTGACTTGACTTGTAAGTGACATATTTAAAAGAAAAATCTGGAGAAGATATTTTTCACAACCTAATATAGTTTACTATACCTAACCCTTATGCCAGTATTGTTCAATCTAAAATAAACAGGTAAAGGAGTAAGTCCTCTAATCAGTATCCAGAAATTATAACAGCCAAGAATTGTCCAGTTGGTCAATGTAAGGCAAAATTCCTTCAAATGTACAATGTTTTTATGCAACTATTGTTAATCACCTGCTTGTTTCTCCATCTATTTAGATATCGTTATGCCACCCCTGTGTAAGCCTGTGCATGCCAAAAAGTACTCTTTATTTTTCACTTTTAATAGCTGTAAGTCTTTATTCAAAATCTGGGAAATCTAAAAAAAAATACCATGAAGCAAACAGCAACATTTTCACTTGCAATTACATTAATCAAGGTCTATTTAAAGCAAGAGCAGGGACTGCTATTAGTTATTTTATGTCAACTACAGTTCATATTCTGGGATATTAACCTAATACCAACCTTCTGCTGCCTAAATGACCCCTGCCTATGACATAATCACTCTAGTGCAGGCTTCCAATCCCCTATCAATAAATTCTAGTTATCTTTAGCTAAAGTGATGTCATGGCCTTGCTGTCTCAAACAGATTTGATGCTTATTTTTCAAAGTTTGACTTTCTTGCAAAACAGATTTCTCTCCCAACGGTGTGGAATGCACCAGAATCCTGCAGCCAAATATTGGTTCTTTGGTCAGGCACTTCAAATTTTCACTTTGCAAAATATACGTAACACCAGTAAAATTTAATTAAAAGCAAGGTTTTCCTGTAACTTTAATCTGAAATTATAAAAGGAAACTGAATTACCATAAAGCTCACAATATTTGAAAATGTGTTCTAGAGGTGCCAAGATAGCCAACTGCATACAGCCAGGAAGAGCGTCTTCCACCAAGCAACCAGAACGTCAGGAAGACTGGCACACTCTAAGCAGATCAGACCTTTGGAAGGGAGGCATTGGCAGTAGATGTGGCGAGAATGCAGACACTGAACTGAAGGAGGAGGAAGCTGGGAACCCTGCACGGGGATGCAGAGCAACAAGACCCATCTGTAGCCCCCAGTGACTACTGGGCAAGAAGTGAATTAAATAGGAGTGGCTCCCTCTTGCCACACACTGCAAGAATCCTAATTGCATGGGACTCAATGATCCCCAAAGACATTTGAAGTGACACGGAGAGCTATCTAGAGAGGTAACGGGGATTGCATTCCAGCCTGTGCCGATCCCAGATGGTTTGATGTGGGAAGAATGCTGCAGTGGAGCATGGCCAGGGCACCCATCCCCCAAGGTTTGCCATGCTCCTCTAGGTGGCTTTGGCCCTTGTTAATTGTCAGGCCTGGAGAGAGCAGGGTGGTCTGGCCCTGAGATGGGGACAGTCAGATCTGCGAGTACTCCTGTCTACTGCTGTCTCCCAAGGTCCCTGCCTGGCCACATATGCTTGCAGTGCAGCCTCAGATGCCCAACCAAGATGGTTCTCAATGGCCACCCTCATGGCTCCTTTACTGAGAGATGACATCTAACCCTTCAAGAACTTCTGCAGATGATCCCCCACGTATGTGCACTCACTAAGCCACAACCAATTTGCCCCACAGCCTCCACCCACCTCTTTGCTATCGTGTACTCACTGGCAGCCTACACTGCTTTGCTAGTGCTCACACATGGGTGGACCTCACCGCCCTTCCTCCACCAGCACACGCTCCTGCCGTGAACAGACACTTCCATCTGACCTCTGCTGGTGCACACACACATGTGGAAACATGCCCCCACAAATACTTTCCCATTGCCAATGTGCATGCACCCCATCATGCTCCCACTGCTGCTAGTATGTGTGCACAAGTGTCGACCCCACTGCCACTGCCTCAGTTAAATGCTTTGGTCTACACCCCTAACTGGAGTGCCGTTGTCAGTAGACTGCAAACAAATTGTCCTCATCCAGAACAATAGGTGCTTAACCTCGAGGGGCCAGAGAGCAAAGTTTTGGGCTTAGTGCCAGCCCCCCAGGGTTAGAGCACACAACCTAGAAATGCTGAGCTAAGCCTTGGCTACCCGAAAACTTCCAGAAATGAAGCCAGTTGAATGAATTCACCTTATACAACAGTCAAACCCTCAATGACATCAAAGAATATAAAAGCAAAAAACCACATTCAAAGGACAGAAACTTCAGCAGTTAAAGGAACACCAGCACAGATAGATGAAAAATGACCAGCACGGGAACTCCGGCAACTGAAAAAGCCGAAGTATCTTCTCACCTCCAAACAACCACACTAGTTTCCCAGCAATGGTTTTTAACCAGACTGAAATGGCTGAAATAACAGACACAAAATTATGAATCTGTATTGGAACAATGTCTTCAAAATTCAGGAGAAAGTCAAAACTGAAATTAAAGAACTTAGGAATCAAATAAAATAGTACAAGAGCTGAAAGATGAAATAATTGTTTTAAGAAAGAATCAATCTGAGCAGATAGAGCTGAACAACTCACTGCAAGAATTTCACAGTACAATCAGAAGTATTAACAGCAGGCTCCTCCAAACTGAGGTTTGTTTTTAAGAAGTATTATCAACTTGTATGGACTGATATTTTATGACTTTAAAAAAAAAAACCTTCCCAATTAACAAAGAGAATTACATTTTTAAAATTCTAAAACTCATTTCATCTTTCTGTTCCTCTGTTGTCATTTGGGCCCTTTTATAAATAAAAGGTACATTATGGAAATTTGAGGATATACTTTTCCTATATCTTGAAATATTTTGCCATTTTATTATCTTGGATTACATCATTGCTTATTCATTTTTATGAGTTATTCTAATAAAGATTAAAATAATAAAGGAAATACTGGTAGAATTATCTAGTAGGATGATACAAGAGTGAAATAAATGATTAACTTGGAATTATTCTTCAACTTTTTTTTCTACATTGCCCAGAATATTTTATCATTCTTTGAAAAGGTCTAAGGGAAGTCTGGTGCCACTTTACTTTTAGCATATTTGTTTATTTGTGTGTTTTATGTTTTCATTGAAAATTGGTTATTAAAAAATATTTTCTACCTATTATGGCACTGAGTAAAACATTTACAAAAGAAGACATTTAAAGGTTATTAGACAAATGAGAAAATTAATGCTGAGTAAGGGAGCAGCACTCAAGAGCCTAATAAAGATGATGAAGTTGAAATTGAGACTTCATCATACAGATTATGTATCTTCAGATGACCACAAATTACATGAATTTTTTAGACTCCATGATTAATCAGTTAACAATAATTTCTAAACACACAGAAGAGAATTACAATTTTCTCCCGCAGTGCTTCATTCAACAGAAAGTGCTTCATCAGGCAAGTTTTAGAATAAGGACTTGATGTGTGCTTTTTAGCGTAAAGGACAAGTAACTATATACATATATTTGGATGTATTTTTATCACAATATACTTGTGTTTTATAAGTTAACAAAGGCTGAAGTTGATGTACATGCAAAGATAATTGAAAGGAAATTGATGAAATTGAAATGGAAAATAATTCATTGGCTTTGTTAACTCTAGTGCTTATAAATCTGAAAATTAAAGTGTTTTACAACTATGAAGCATATATGATTACCATTTTCACTTTAAAAAAATTAAAAGCTGTCAAAATATTCAAAGGTCTTGTATTTTGATAAATGCAAGAAAAAAATTAAGGGCAATGACTAACTAGAACTCGTTTGAGATACTTTTAAAACTTGGACTCGGTAGTTACAAGACTGCTATGTTCCAGGTTAATGCATGTAAGTTGGTGAATTGTTAGATGCATTCAAAGGATGTTATGCAGTTTGAGTATCTACCTTCAAAATCAGAAAAAAATATGAACTTGAAACCATTATTTGCTATGTTTAAAATCTTATTAAAGTTTCTACTACAGCTGTTACCTGTTTTTCACTACATCTTCATACATACATTTATAAAGTATTCAAAAATGAACTAAAACATATTTATTATTAAAAGTGGTTAATTGAACTTAGAGGGTAAGTGATGATGATTCATTATTCTGGCATACTAGTGTTACCTTGTTTTAAGCAGGCCCGTAATACTTGAACATGTATGATTTTGATGATAAATCTCTGTAAGTTTTATTGTCCTGCTTTCCCCCTCCCAGAAAATATTAAATAGAGAAATGTGTGACTATAACATTCAGGCACTGTAGATAGTGTGTACTAGTATGTTTTGAGAGTTTAGATAATGTGACAGGGCATTCACAGCACAGACTTAGTAACTTGAAATGGGCAGGAAATTCCTCCTTGGTGAATTAATTATTGGAATATTTACATCATTTAGTGTGATTGTGATTATGGCAGTGAATAAAGCTAAAATGTTTGGCATTAATATATGTATATACAATAAAGACTTGAGACGTGTAAGTAGCAATATTTGAGTTAACAGTCTGCTGTCTGAACTAACGCATATCTTGCAGTATGCAGTCTATAGCTCTCATTCTTTTCACTCTTACAACAACAGCTTTTGAGAAAAGATGCTTATGTAAGGGTCCATTAAAACTTTTGTCAGGATTTACTGTGGAATGAAGACAGCATAAGAAAATAGGAAACTGGATTTTTGTTTTTTTCATGCTACCAGTGATGATATGTGTGAACAAATCAATCTCTCTCTCTCTTTAGTCATCTTTAAGATGAAGGACTGTAATATGACCTCTAAATTCCCTTCCATGCTAGATATCTCTATATCAACATCTTAGATGACGTTTGGACCACCCGGGGATTCAACTTGGATTCCCAGTCCTTTCTAGCTCAAATCTGACCTAAATTGTACTCAATAATTACAGAAATCACTGGTGCTGGCTCCTCTAAAACTTGAGTGGCTTCTCTCATGCTTGCTCTATTCCAATTCCTTTCACTTTTCTTTCTATGAAATGACTGATTAATGTGAGTTTTCCCTTAATGTGTACAAATAGAACCGAACCAGATTGGTTCACTACTATAACTCTGGAGGCTAGTACAACTTCAAGCATACAATGAAGATAATAAATATTGATCAAATAAAGAACATGAATGAAGGAACAAATAAATGTAACAAGAGAGTATTTAACCTTTTATTTTATCTTGTTTTCTTCTATGCCAGAGGAAAAAAGAGTTTCCAGAAATTCAGGTAGCACAGTAAAATATCAACTTCTAGGGTTTTCTGACAACTTATAAATATTATTTCTTTTTCCCTGCAAACTAAATCTATTTCTCATGCCTTCTTGCTTGCTTTCATACCCACACACAAACAATCGGATTTTCTTGATTTCCGACTCCAATAGAATCAGGTCAGCAGAAAGGATGGAGGCAATAAATCTCTTTATCTCTGTTGACTTTTATGGAACTGACATCTCTTAAAATATTTTTCTTGACTTTGGTGCTTTTTATATGACTGATTAGGCAGTAGGGCACAACAGTCAATTGAATCTCCCGGAATCTAATATTAAAAGCAAAAAAGGAAAGACCCAAGGGGCAAGAGAGTAAGTGAAGTGTACTAAAGAAGGTCCAGTAATTCCTTTCCAAAATATCAGAAATTCCATGTAAGTGTTAGCTTTTCTGTCTGCCCAGGTAACTGTTGTTGTGGCTCTGACATTCTCTGTTTCCCATTAAGACAGCATTCCACTGTTTCATGTTAGTGAGAGATTCAATTCCTAAGAACTGAGTGTTGATAAATGTCTTACAAAGTAAAATGTACGTATCTAATGCCAAGTAGGAAATAAAACATTTCTCCATTGTGGTGGAATAGACAAGTTATCTAAGGTAATGGAATATATGGAACAAAAATGTAAGCTCCAGAAAATTTTATTTGTGTTTTAGGATAAAGTTTTTTATTTGGGCATACTGACATTAGCCAAAATGAATCACGAGTAAAAGCTGCAACAATAAACTACAGAAGAATATCGTAAGTACTGTTTCTTTCAACTCCTAGTAAGTAGGGATATAGATGACATCAACAACAGTAATTGAATTATATCAAGATGCTTAAAGATGTAATTAAAATTTTAAAAGCCATATAGAGATTTTTGCTAACATATCATGTCACTTAGCTATCTTTTAATAAATAATTTCCCAAGTAGCTTTATTAAATCCCTTGGACAATATGAGAAGCAAAACCAAAACAAAACAATACAAAAAAACAATGACAGTAAGGAAAACTCTACTTCTCCCACAAGAAAATAAATATTTTCCCTAACATTAAGAGCACATCAATATTTGTACAATAATATAAATGCTGTGTAGTATAAGAAAGCACACCATATCTTACTGGGAGACAATATCTAATAGCTTCTAATTTCTTATCCTATTCATGCAGTCCTTTACTCTGCAGCTTATAGAGAGGGCTTACAGTGGAGGCTCTTAGAACAGCTAAGAGCTTCTTGTTTATTTGCCGTGAAAGGCCCCAAAAGGCTTGGAGAATAATTATTAAATTTCAATTTCTGTGTTTTTTATAGCAACAGTTTTCCAGAAATAATCAGTACTTAACATGAAGTGAGGTCATCAAGAAACATGGCTGCAGGATGAAAAAAATTAATTAGTCTTTTATTTTTATTCTATAATGTTTTTTATATTGCAAAATTTGCACAGTTTACATTTACCCAAAGAATTGCAAAGGTTAAAGTAACTTAAAAGATTTTATGTAAACATAGTCAAAACAAAATACAATAGCTCTTAAGATCTGTCATTCTATCTATTCTCAGGTTGTCATAGAAATGGGTCTTCCTGGTAGAATATTTTCCCTCTCAGGTCTTTTGATAGAAAAGAAATGATATTTAATATTTGGTAATTCCCACAGTAATGAGAATTTGGTGATGAAAATTGTGCTTCTGATGTTTGAGCCACTTTGCTCTGGGTTAATTTTGTGAGTGGCTCTGTAATTGGTATTGAAATGTGTAAAAGAAGCCAGGCATAGTGGCTCATGCCTGTAATCCCATCACTTTGGGAGGCCAAGGTGGGAGGATCACCTGAGGTCAGCCGTTCAAGACCAGTCTGAGCAACATGGAGAATCCCAGTCTCTACTAAAAATACAAAATTATCTGGGCATGGTGGCACAAACCTGTAATCCCAACTACTCAGGAGGCTGGGGCAGGAGAATCACTTTAACCTGGGAGGTGGAGGTTGCAGCGAGCTGAGATCGTACTATTATACTCTAGCCTGGGCAACAGAAATGAAGTTGAAACTCAAAATACATACATACATACGTAATATCTAAAGGAAGAATTTTGCCTAGAGGACCTCAGCATGGAAGTGGTCCAGGAAGACACATTCAGCTTTATGTCTGTCCTTCTTTGTGGTCAGCAATGCTTTAGGGTAGAACTTAAATCATCTCAAGGATCCCAGTAGGTACTGTATTCTGATTTGCTTTGACATAGATTCAATTTCCTACTTTCCACTAGAAACTTTGAGTCAAGTTTTTAATCTCATAAACCTCAATTAATTCACCAGTAAAAAGAGAGATTTACAATGGAGAATCTTCATTCTCACTTTCTGTTCCAAAAAGTATTAGATTCTTTGACTATACATATGTGACCTAGGAGTTGGAGTACTGATACAAACGTTAAACTCAGAACTACAGTTAAAAGACTGTGGGTACTGCTGCCACCTTTTTCTCATCCCATTTTCCCTTTTTCAAGTTTAATAAAGAAACGAGATTCAAAACAGACTATATGCAAAATTCTAAACCGGTCAGTATTTGATTACAAAATCCAGCAGCAAAAATACAGAGATTATTTGAAATCCAGACTATTATCTGAAAATCATTTGTTCAAATGCCTCTGTTTACTCAGTCTCCACTTTTCAACTTTTCTGTTCTATTGTTTAAATTGTATATTACTATCCCATATTTTAGATTATTTGTAAAAAATGGCTTATGATAAAATGATAATGGTGATATTACATGTGGGCAACCATTACAATGAGCTTTATCACTGTTTTTTGGGCATTTATTTGCATTTCTATTTCCTTCAAAAATGCAAGGTCATATGAGAAACAGTGGCAGTGTTTGCCAAACTATGAACTATAATCCTGGGAGAGGAAGGTCTATACAGTTTCAATTGCTAATGTTGACTTTTTTCTTAACTTGTAATACAGATATTAATGTTAAGATACAGGTAAGTAATATTACATTTGCTTCCAAAGTAGTTTTGAGGATTAGTTAATAAATATAAATAGCAAATTATGTTTAGAGATCATATTAATCCAGGGAAAATAACAACTATCATTGCTGGATTAATATGTTCCCTAAACATACTTGTTAACAGTTAAACAACTGTTATTAACACTTGCTCTTATAAGCAATAGAATTTTATAAAGTTTTGCAATGCCAAAGTGATTCTTACTGTCTATGTTACAGTACACATTATCGGAGTAAATATTCCACTGTCTTTTTCTGATAGATGTACTATTTTCTGCCAGGTTCTTCCCTTAGCATTGCTCATGATTGTTGTTAATTTTAGCCTGGTGGCAATTAAGAATCTTAGTTTCTCACCATCTGCAGAAGAGTTATTCATTAGGTAGGACACCATGAGGAACAGATAAGTGTCTAAGGATAGATCATTGAAAGTCACTGCAATTCCCCTCAAATACTTTGCCCACCTGTCAGGCTCTTTGGCATAACAAAATTATTTTTCTGTCAATTTTCAGTTTTTCAATAGCTCAAGAGATTCTGAGAGACTATCAACCTTTTTAATTGTTGTAAAAAAAAGTCCCAGAACATCAGAGCTTTCTGTTTCTCAGGGAAAATTATTAGTTTGCTAAATATAAAGAAAAACCCAATTTGCCTGATACTTTGGAATATCTTAAAGTAAATATGCAAATTGGAAAATCTACTTCTCCAGAGTTTAGACCAAGTTTAAAAGAAAATTTTTTTTAAAAAAAGTCGAGGCAGTAAACCTAAAGTCATTTTAATAAGTTCTTTGTCCTCTGGTCCTCCTCCTATTCATATCAACTGTCTCTTCCCTTTCCTTTCTCTCTTCAACCTTTCTCTTTTTGAAGTTCACAGCTTTGAAACACACTATTATTATCTTATCTCTTATCTTTCCTTTCCTGCAGCTTCTTTCTATTACGTTTTTGTTAGCTATCTAGGAGAAGGTGTGTTTGTGGGTGACCTCTGAGTGGTTTTTGACTTCAGGAATATACTTTTGTTTTCTTAGCCTGGTGATTCAGGGAAGAGGGTTTGAAAACTTCATAAATGAATATTGATAACGTTTGGGTTCATAGACAGTTTTGTCTCTTTTGATGTATGTGCCAGGATATGTGTACATTATTCTCCTGTGACCTCTTATAACTGATAATGATTTCCCACGCTTGCACTTAGATGAAGTATAAAATAAAAATACATAAATAAAACCTTAGTCTATTATTTCAAAATTCCTGCCTAACATTTTACTCAAAAAAAAAAAATTATGTTTGTCCTTTCTTCTAACTTCCCTCCCTTTAAATCAAATAATATATTTTACCTTGTCAGATTGTTGACATAACGTATTTTTCTCTGGACATTCATAACAGAGAAGAGGCTTCTAAAAGTGGCCAGAGCAGTCTCGTGCAATGGTGTGCCTTGCCATGTTGCCCCATTGATCCAGGCCCTGCACTTCATCAATTTTGATATAGCACTGAACTTTCATATTAACCTTCTGGCTAAATATGCGTATTTTTCCAGGTATACCCATACTGTACTTTCTCAACTAATTACTTAACTGAATTTAAATTCAACTTAAACTAAATGTATTTGTAAGATTCCTGTTAAATTTAATCTTGTTTGGACAAAGATTTCTGGCCTATTGAGATAGATTTCCATGTGATACTTTCATTTATCATCTCTCCCAACTATATGTCATTAAAAATGTGATGATTATACTTTCTGTGTCTTATTCTAATCATTAAGCTTTTCTGTAGAGAACAGGACCAAAGGCAGAATCTTTCATCAAACTGGAAGGTCTGTAGTCAAGTTGACATCAATCAATATGCTCTATGTACTCCTCTGCCAGTTATAAATTTATTCCTGATCCTCAAGGATATTAAGAAAGTTGTGTCAAATACCTCACCAAAATTAAAATATACTATATGGCATTTTCCAAATCAATAATACCAGCAAACCTGCTAAAAAGCAAGCTAGTCAATTTTGATGCAACTTGTTGGTGACAAATTCTTGCTGATTTTTAATTAATTTTATTTTCTAAATGTTCATAAACTTTGTTTAATAATTTTTCATATTTCAGCATTTCATGTGACTATTATTTTAATTATTTCCACATTAAACGTGTTTAACACAGTCTGTTACAACCTAGTTTTACATGGAAAGAAATCTCCAATCTTATAACAGTAGGCACTAGGAGAGGGAAACCATATTATAATTAGATTTCTTGAAGTGCGTCTATTCTGTTAAGTGAGGATGAATGAACAAGTTTATTACAATACAATGGGTATCTTAAAAATTATTTGTTAGGTTTTTTTTCCCCCTTAGAATTATTTAATCAGTCAAATGACTGCTATCTGCTGAATGCTGTACAGTAGAGAATGCAAGGCAAAAGCATGGCTTTTATACATAACAGTATAAAAATGTAAAATCTAGATGCCAAGACCAAAATCACATATTAGTAATAAGAATGCATATGTAAAGAATGTTTTACATTCTTGCTGTTTATTTGGCGGGGGACATAAATGAAAGCTGTAATAAGGAAATTAAGTAATTAATTCCCTGTCCGGTAACTTATAACTTAAGTTACTGAACGTTTGTTTAGTAATTTAAAATTTATATCTATATACTTTTTCTCATTTGATCAAAAGGATATATCAGGGAGAGAAAACATACTTGTAGCATAAGGCCTGAAATAGAGGTTTAGTATTATGTACTGTCCTGGTGCCTGGAGGGCCTCAAAAGCCAAGTTCTTTTCTCCACTCTGCTCCTGCATAGATATAGGTACTTTAGCCAAGCAAACTTCCTTATCAAACAGACAAGGTAAATTTCTTGCTTATTCCAAAGTAGCAGGTTCAGTTCCCTGCCAGTCTGTGGAAATATTCAGACAAGCCAATCACATCCTTCTGCAGGACCCAAGAAACATCTCACCCTCTTCATACTACAGTGCTGGCCTTTTTCAGCCTCTGGTTGTACACCCTGTTTCTTAGTACACTCTCTGTGTGGCCTTGCCTAGCATGTGATCTCCTACCACAGGCTATAAGTATCTGTGACTAGTAAACAGCTGTCAATCTCATTTGTCCAAGTTGGCTATTAATGTGTTCAGCCATTCCCATAACTCTAGGGCAGTAATCTTCCCTCACCAATGGGGTAAATAGGAGGTATTTGATATGGTTTCGCTGTGACTCCACCAAAATCTTGAATTGTAGTTCCCATAATTCCCATGTGTCATGGGAGGGACCCAGTGAAAGGTAACGGAATCATGGGGGCAGGCCTTTGCCATGCTGTTCTCATGATAGTGAAGAAGTCTCACAAGATCTGATGGTTTTATAAAGAGCAGCTCCCCTACACACACTCTCTCATGTAAAACATGACTTTGCTCCTCCTTTGCCTTCAGCCATGATTGTGAGGCCTCCTCAGCCATGTGGAACCGTGAGTCCATTAAACCTTTTTTTCTTTGTCAATTTCCCAGTCTCAGGTATGTCTCTATTAGCAACATGAGAACAAACCAATACAGTGTTTAAAACCCAAAACTAGTTCTCGAAGACTGTAGGAATTAGCCAGAACAAAATAGTAGGAAGGCATTTAAAGTGAAAGGAAATAAAAAAAAATGGAGGCATGGAACAAGGCTGTTCTGGCTAGAGGAGAAAACATTTTTGAGAGATAATGCATTTAAATAGAGATCATGAGCTATATCAATCATTCAAAGGAACTTGATTCAATATGGTTTAAAGTAATGAGCTTTTGCAAAAGGAAGTGTTCTGAAAGAAGTGATATTTGAGGAAGATTAGAATCCGGATAGTCATAAATCTTAGGGTTAGTAAAGATTACAGTCCAGTGTACCTTGCAATGCTTGTATCTGCTGTCCTAAATTTCTACCAAGGGATGACCTGTATCAGCTAAGAGCAGGTATGTACCCTGACTGCTTTTTGAGACATCCCATACCATCTTTGGTTACCTGTGATGGTTAGTACTGTCGACTTGATTGGATTGAAGCATGCAAAATATTGTTCCTGGGTGTGTCTGTGAATGTGTTGCCAAAGGTGATTAACATTCAGTCAGTGGACTGGGAAAGGGAGACCCACCCTTAACGTGTGTGGGCACAATCTAATCAGCTACTGTCTCGGCCAGAATAAAAGCAGGCAGGAAAACGTGAAAAGACTAGGCTGGCTTAGCCTCCAAGACTACATCTTTATGCTTTTCTGGATGCTTCCTGCCCTTGAACATCAGACTCCAAGTTCTTCAGCTTTGGGATTGCCTTTCTTGCTCCTCAGCTTGCAGGCAGCCTACTGTGGGACCCTACCTTGTGATAGTATGAGTTAGTAGTCCTTAATAAACTCCCCTTTATATATACACGTCTATCCTGTTAATTCTGTCCCTCTAGAGAACCCTAATTAATACCTCTAATTTATAGAACATTTTAACTTGAAATTAATGTTTGTACATGTTAATCCTGTCATAACAATTGAAGCCCAGAGATGCATGTTTAAGTGTTTTCCTTCCCATAGGATATTTTTAAAATAAATTGTTTCTGTACTGCAACTGAGACTGAAATTGGCCGACTAGATTGCCCAATATCATTGAGAAGTAAGCTGCAAAGCAGATTTCAAAGTCAGTTTCTCAAATTAGAGTCTTTCCACAACACTACTGCTCTCATCAACAAAAAACAGAGAAGTTAGAATGTGTATCTATGTATTATTTTACCTTTTGCAATTGAGAAATCGTGATCTAACTATAGGATGAGAAGCTTTAAAGAAAGTGACTGTACGTAGTGGCTCTTTGTGTGTGTGTGTGTGTGCGCGCGTGTGTGTGTGTTTGTGTGTGTTTGTGTGTGTGTGTTTGGCTTCTTTCACTTACTGTTTTTTATATATATATATATTTTTTTTAATTGTGTTTTAGGTTTTGGGGTACATGTGACGAACATGCCAGATTGGTGCATAGGTACATACATGGCAATGTGGTTTGCTGCCTTCCTCCCCATCAGCTATATCTGGCATTTCCTCCCCATGTTATCCCTCCCCAGCTCCCCACCCCCTGCTGTCCCTCCACTAGTTCCCCCCAACAAACCCCAGTGTGTGATGCTCCCCTCCCTGTGTCCATGTGTTCTCATTGTTCAGCACCTGCCTACGAGCGAGAACATGCAGTGTTTGATTTTCTGTTCTTGTGTCAGTTTGCTGAGAATGATGGTTTCCGGGTTCATCCATGTCCCTACAAAGGACACAAACTCATCGTTTTTACAGCTGCATAGTATTCCATGGCGTATATCTGTCACATTTTCCCTGTCCAGTCTATCATCGATGGGCATTTGGGTTGGTTCCAAGTCTTTGCTATTGTAAACAGTGCTGCAATGAACGTACATGTGCATGTGTCCTTATAATAGAACGATTTAGAATCCTTTTGATATATACCCAGTAATGGGATTTCTGGGTCTCTTTTACATACACATGCTCAGATTATTTTCTTGTCTTTAGAGTTGTTAGATTTTTAACATCTTGGACATGTATAACATAATAAAATTAAATAGCTGCTTTTTAAATGCAATTAAAGAAGGTTTCTTTTCTTTTTCTTTCGAAATAACTATTACAGAAAGTCCTCTGAAAAGATGGGTATTCTTAAACAAAGGGAATTTACTGGAAATAATGACTCCATAAAGCATTCTGGTATTAGTTAAGTGGTCACATGGACTACATGCATTCAAAAGCTTTCAAATATTTTTGATTCCTGACCTATAGAAACTGATGCTTTATAATTGTTTTCTAATTAGCGAGCAGTATCATTATATGAAAATATAGATGAAAATCAGGAACTGTAGCGCTGGTACCTGAGACTTGGTGGTAATGGTATATTTTGTGGGATTTTTTTGTTAGTGTCATTTTGGTGTGAATAAACATAGACATTGTCATAAATCAGGCAACCCTGACATATGAAAAGGCATATACTGTTTTTGTTTTCATTTGAAAAATTGCTTTATAGGTTGAAGTGTCAAAAACATTTTGGTATGTATTCAAGTGTAGTTTATCTGTTTTCTTTCTGTCTATACTAGAATCATAAAGTTGAATATCACATTAAAGTGTGCATTAGTTATTCCGGTGATACGATTTCTTTTTTATACAGAAATGCCCTAGAGCATTAAATCTTTTCTGTATTCATTCTGGCAACTAGAAAAAGAACTTTGTAGTGGTTGCTTGAAAATGAAAACTGCTGGGAATGGAGGGAGAGGAGATGTGTGCACTTCTTTGTCCTTAGTCTCAGCTTGTGGGGCACACAATTCTACCATGAAGAATGAGTTCTGTGGGGTTTTTATGCCTTTATTATAGAAAATAAAAGTTTGAACTTGGGGATATTTCCCCTTTTTTTATGACATTGTAATGTTCTGGACAGATAAATTCCAAACTCTAAGAAGCAATCTAAAACCTTTGAAACATAAAGACTGAAAGTAACAATAAGTTACAAACAAAAGGAGCTTTGTAAACTCGACAGTAGGAAGTCAGTTCATCACATTACCTTTCATATTTCTCTTCAAAGCAGGCACACCTTCCCAGTCTGAGTATGTTGTTAATAAAATATAGCACCAAGTCTCCTGACAATTTATTGAACTATACTTGCCTTCTGTTATTACCAAAAGACTTTTCAAGAAACCTCAAGCTCAGGTGCAACGTGCCCATAGTGGAGGGGTTACAAGTCAGGGAGCTGACATAAAGGGAAATACGTGGTAACTAAATGAAAGCTCTGAGCAAGGACATAAAGAATTTCACGTAAGTTAATATTGCTCACATGAGCAAATCATAGGTCTAATAGGACATTCTGGGCTAGCTGCTCAGTCCAACCTAGTGTACCATTCCTATGATTGTTGGCAAAATTGATATTAAGGGAGGTTTCAGATTTACCGCTGGAGATAAGAGAAGTAATGGGTGAAGGCATAAAGAGATCTAGAGGAAAGGGATACATAGTGTCACAGCATTGAATAGTAGATTTCAACTAACAATTATCAATAGCTTTAGAAATGACTAGAGAGTATCTTTGACAATACATCTGCATTAAAACAATGAATAAGATCATGATGAAGATAAGACTTATCGAAGTGGTTTGACTGGAGATGAATACCAGCAATGCAGCTAAAGCAGGAAAGGAGACCAGAGACATCTACAGGTGACAGATTACTCACCTAATTTGTTAGGAATAGAAAGCATACATTTTTGAATTCCAAAATGTAACATAATCAGATTCACATTTAAAGTGTCACAGTAATTTAGATTATAAGGCTGCAAGAATAGGAGGGAGACAAGTGAGAAGGCTGCTCCAATATTCATTTGAAGAATGTGGTGGCATGCATGAGAGGTGTTGCTGTGGATGAAGTCACGTACACAGATTTAGGATAAATTTGAAGGTGTACTGAACGTGAGTGTCTGATGGATGGACATGTGATGTGAGAAAAAGAGAGGGGCCAATGTAATTTCAACTTTTTTTTAATCTATGTAGCTGGGTGAGTAAATGGAGTCATCTTATAAAAAGTTGAGAATCAATAAGAGAGGATTTGAGTTAGGAGGAAGAAAACTGAAACATTTTGTTTTAGATATGTAAAATCGAGATGAGAACTGGAAATCCAAGAGATGTAAGGAGGTAGAAATATGAATATAACATTATTCAATAGGTAGAAATTAGAAATAAATCTGGGTTTTATCAATGGAAAGATATTTAGGATATTAAGAGTGTATGATAGCAGGTAGAGAGTGAGTATAGAGAGAGACAGGGAGAGAGAGAGAAAAAAAGGGAGAGAGAGAGAGAGAGAGAGAGAGAGAGACTATGTGTCTGTGTGTGTGCTGGGGAAGGTGGTTTCCTGGCTAAGCCCTTAACATAGAAAACATTTATGGCAAAGACGTTACCTGTGAGTCAAAATCCTGCATTAAAAATCTCTGCCACAACCACGAACATTGTTACATTTCCCTAGTACCAGGCTGATAATCCTACTGCTCTTACTTCCTAACCTTCAGTGGTATATTTTGTTTTCTTAACTAAAGCAAATTTTACTCAACTGACAGTCCAAGGATTTTTTTTTTCCTGAAACAAACAAACAAACAAACAAAAATCAAATGCAAAACCAAAACTAACAGCTAGATCTTGCTCGGGCAAAGCTTCATAAATAAACGTTAACTATTTGTGTGTGTGCAGACTTGGTAGACTAGTTGTGTGGCCTTTCTAAGATATATCCACGTCTTAGAAACCATGTCACCTAGGGGAGTTTCAGGACCCTGTGATTGACTTCAGAAACAATAATCTGCTTAATATTATTTTCTTATTACCCACTCTACACGAGAAGGTTGGGGAGAATGGGAAAAGAAAAAACAATGTGTCTTCCACTACCTTGATGTATACAGAAATAATGCATTTCATATGAGTGGCTGATAGAGTTACTCTCTTTTCAGCCTCTGAATAGCTTTGCCTGTGTGTCGCATATTGAGAAGCCTTCTGTGAGCAATGTCAGTGATTGCACCTGCCCAGTGTGCTGTGCTGTAGCTGTTTGGCCTACAAAATCTACTCCCCAGAGTAAGTGCTCTAGACATCTGATCACGAGATATAAGAATACCTTGCCTCAAGAATTTCACCACTTTCCTATTGTGAAGTATATTTTGTGGTTCTGCATATATGTATTCTAGGAACTGGAACACCTAGGAAATTGTTTTGGTTTTCTATTCCTATATCACAAAATGCCATGAAACCTAGCTACTTTAATAACAAACATTTTATTAAATTCAGCACAACTGAGGTTCAGGAAAGGCTTTTCTAGGTGGTGCTTTTCTCCACATGGCATAAACAGGTGTCATGGGGCTAGTCTGAATAGTACAGGTCACAGATTCAGAGACACTGAACCAAGAGCGAGAACTGATTTTAATGATGGGGATTCTATACTTTAAGTTGATGTTATAAAGAGATGAGACTTCTGAGAACCTTGAGAGGAGTTACTTCACTTTTGGGAGGGAAATATAAAAATCAGTAGAGGCCAGAGGGTGAGCTTTGATAGTCATTTAATATCACTTCCAATGATCCCTACGTCCTGATATTCCTGCCTCTTTTCTAATAAACAGAATATAGCAAAAGTTGTGGAATGTCATTTTCCATGATTAGGTTTTAAAAGACTTCCCTCTTGCTAGTAGGCTCTCTCTATTTCCTTCTCAGCGTGTGTGTTTTGATAAAGCAAGCTGCCTTACTGAAGAAGCCCATGTGGCAATAAACCAAGGGCAGCCTGTGGCCAGTAGCCAGCAAGTAATTGAGGCTTTCAGTTCAATGACCCGTGAAGAATGGAACCCTGCCATTAACCACGTGATATTGGAAGCAAATCTTTACCCAGTTGAGATTTGAGACGGCCAAAACCCAGCCAACAATTTGCTTGCAGTCTGTGAGAGACCCTGGAGAAGAGGTCCAAGATAAATTTGCCAGATTCTTGATGCAGAGAAATTATGAATAACAAATGTGTTTTTTAAGTTGTTAAGATCTGAGGTAATTTTTTATGCATCTAAAGAAAACTCATGCAGAGCCTTTACTGTCTTCCATTTTTCTTCTCTCTGACTAGTGGTTTAATTTGAATTGTAGCTTGGCTTCTTCCTAAGGCGGAGGTCACTGTCTTTACATCTTATAGCTTTTGGCATCAGAGAAAGACAGACATTCTTTCTCTAGCTGACTGGAATGCACATTTATATAGGTAAATCAAATCATATCATTGACCTTCTTAAACTCACTTTCAATGGCTTCCCATTATACTTAGAATAAAATACAAACTTTTTACAGTTAAAGACTTCATGTGAGCTATTGCTTCTTTCAACCCCCTCTACTATATGTAGCTTACCACCCTCCCCCACTCTCTCCTGAGCACTTTCTGTTCACTCTTGTCTTATTATTTTTTTTTTCTGAGCATGAACACTCAGCTATGTTCTGCTCCACTGAGTTATCTGAACTTCTGCATCTTACCTCCAGTTGTTCTTCTCTCTCATTTTTGCTTTCATGGATCTTTCCATTCTTCTAGTCCTGACAAAAACGTTGCCTCCTTAAAGAGCCATTCCCACATTCAGGCTGAAGAAGAACCCAGTTTTGTGACAACTTGTGTACATTTGTCTGATTAAAATTTTCTCATAACATTTAATTGCTATGTCACATCATCTTAGTTGCACACAAAACTAACAAAACTACTAATAGTTTCCCTCCCATTAGACTATAAATTGCATGAGACACAGGCCTAATCTTCTATATTTCATTGCTATAAATTCAGGATTTGTCAAAAAAATAATGAGTTAACCATTAATTAGTTATAAGTGATATTTACAACCAATATTATACAATGTTACACTTACAATAAAGGGGATTATTTCTTTTTTTGCAGACATGGCTTTTTGAGAACCAATATAAGATTGGTGGTGGCTTGTAATAGAGATTTGTTAAAGAGAATTGATGGAGAGAAACTTTTTCTGAAATACAACTTTCATGGAGCTAATAAGAATTGCATTTGTGTTGGATACAGTTTCTTTTGAGCAATGCTAAGGGCATACCAACTGAATGTCATTTTGCAATGTATGTCCAAGGAAGAAGATCAGAAGTTTACTTTTGGACAGTGAACATCAAAGGACCTTGGAGACATTTACATGAATATACCAAACGATCATTAGATATTACATTTATCTGTGCAACGTAACAAGTTTCTATGTTTTGTTGTTGTTGTTGTTGTTGTTGGGATGGAATCTCCCTCTGTCACCCAGGCTGGAGTGCAGTGGCGCAATCTTGGCTCACTGCAACCTCTGCTTCCCCGGTTCAGGTAATTCTCCTGCCTCAGCCTCCCGAGTAGCTGGGACTACAGGCACGCACCACCACGCCTAGCTAATTTTTGTATTTTTAGTAAAGACAGGGTTTCGCCATTTTGGCTAGGATGGTCTCGATCTCTTGACCTCGTGATCCACCTGCCTTGGCCTCCCAAAGTGCTGGGATTAGAGGCATGAGCCACTGCACCAGACGATGTCTATGTTTTATGTAGAGAATAAAACTGAAACCATGGAATGGGTTGGGTCTCCTAAAGAGACAGTATAGGGAAAGCAAAAATAGATTAGGGCTAAACTTTGATACATTCCATTATGTAAAGGCCTGGGAATAGGACAGTCATCAATAAAGGAGACAGAAGAGAGGCCAGACGTATTGGAGGCAAATCATAAGCAAATGCTAAAGAAACTAATATTTCCATAAGGAGGTAACAGCAACACATATCCACAGTTAAGGTGTCAGATAAGGTAAGGATATAACTTGTCATTCATTTTAAAAGCATCGAGATCATTCAAAACCTACTGAAAGAAATTTCTGTGAAATGGTAGGCTAAAGTCAAATTGCAATGAGTTGAAGAGAGAACAGAAAAGTCAGAACTAAAATTGTAAGCCTGAAAAAAAATTGAGGAAAGCTGAGATCAGTTAGGTGATGATGACAATATTATTTACATTACCCATATGAACATTCTGCATATCCTTTTCTGGAGAAGGAAAGTCTGGCTATTTTGTCTAATCTTCATATGGTGAAAGCAAATTCAGCCTTTGATGTATATTTTCTTCTAAATTATTTTCTTTGGTTGTATTTATTGCTCTTTGTTTCCCAACATCTGTTTCCTCTTGTTTTGTACTTTAATAATAGGCCAAGAGTAACAGAAATCATCCAGGAGTTGACACTGAATTGAAATAAACCTGAAAGTAATACTCCAGATTCAGATTTTATAACATCTATTGTGTCCCTTTGGAGAAGTTACTCACCTGTTTAATAAGCTTGTTTTACAAACTCTCTAAACATTCTTCAATTCCCCAAATTCCATGTGACTATTTTAAGGGCACATTTTACTTACAGTTGTTGTGAGTAATTTGCATTTTTAGTTGTGAAATATTGGCATAGATAAACAATTAACCAAACTTCTAGAGAGCTTCTTAATTTAATTATTGGAAGTCTACCCATTATTTGTTTTCCACAGAAAAGTAATCAAAAAATGTTACATTTTCTACACAGATCTTAATATTCTGCAAATAAGTTGACATTCTATCCAAGTACACATCACAAGCAAATAAAAATGATTAATTCAAACAAAACCTAAAAAAGGTCATACTGCCTTTCATAATAAATATTATGTAGTTGTTATTGTATTTTAATGTATATAAGCCTCTCAGTTCCTATATCCAGAATGCTATAAAAGCTGTCATTTTATTTTCCAGATACAAAACCCCCCACAAAGTTACCCTACATTCAGCTAGGGAATTTAGCCTTCATTATTAGTTTCATAACAAAAAATGATTTTTTCTCTGTAAAGTATAGAGACAAAGAAAGACTTTTGTGAAAATACAGTTTTGTTTTGTTTTTGTTTTTTGCAAACTACAATTTGAATTTTCCATCAGCATTTCAAAATAAGTTTGTCAGTACGACAGAAGAAAGACAATGCAGCCGCCCACTCTTGCTGATGCCCGCTGTGCTTTCCAAATGATGCTTTTGGCATTTGTACTTTGCTATAGCAAATAAATAAAATAAAACTAAAGTTCAAGCAAGGTCTAATTCTATAATATTATCTGTAACTGTTAAGTGAGCAACATAAGGCTAAGACACATTTAAATTAATATTTTGGCACCTGTCTTATAATTTATCCCCTAAACTCAATGATATTATCTAGATGGTATATTTCAGAATACATATTATTATTACATTTATGAACACAGATACAAGTTCACTCACATGAATTCTGAAGAAAATAAGATGCCTTAAAAAAAATAAACCAAAACAAGAAAACATACTAACCAAATAAATATGGATGTTGTTATCTCTATGGCAACCTTAAAAAATTATTTTTGGTATACTAGTGCTATAGCAGACTTGCTATAATTCAATAATTTATTATGAGAAAGGTAAAATGTACTTGTGGTGAATATTTACCCATGCTACCTAATTTTACCAACATAGCCTGAACAATTTTAACAACTGACTTAAGACCACACAGTTTTCTTTGAACAAACACATTCAGAACTAGCATCAAATCTGACTCTTCACTCATCAATATCATGTAACACATATCAATACTAATTGATCATCTGAATCTCATTTTTATTCCTCAGAAAACAAACGTCAGAATGCCAGTCTCTTGCATTCTATTCAGTAGACCTGGAGAGTGACAAAGTCACCTCTTGTTATGACATATAGACAGCTTGGGAAAGAACTGTTTAATATTCGAACTTGTTTAATGTGGTCACAATAGGTCACAGGATGTTAATCTTATTTGGTGAAATAGATTTTGTTTAGGATAGTTTCATCTAGACTAGGATAGTTTCAACTGTCCTTAGGGTATGTTATACATGGCATAGAATTCTCATTTCATCACTTGACAGTCAATAATTTCCTATTCTTACAGCTTTTTCTCAGCATACATGTTGCTGCTAAGAAGTCTGATCCTCATTAGAAAAATCTTAGTGTGTCATAGATACATTTTATGTATGTGTGTTTACCTTTTCCTGAGTATTAGCATTTCCACTGAGTAAAGCATTTAACATGTCTGGCTGATCTTTTCCTGAAAGCCCAAACTATAGATGTCTAAGCACCTTTTCATAGAAAGTAGAAGGTGAAAATGTTCTTTGAACTTTGCCTTTATTTTTCTCTATCAAATGACCCAATTCTAACTCTGGTTCAACATTAAATATAAGGTTGATGTTGGTCTTCTCAACCTTTAGAACTATAAGAAATATTGTTGTTTATTTGTTTGTTTGTGTACAAACTACCCACTCTATGGTATTTTTATAGCAGTTTTGTTATAGCAAGAAAGGGCAAGGCAGCTCTATCATGACCACGTGTGCGTGTGTGCATGTGTGTGTGTGTGTGTGTGATTATTTAAGAGCACAGTTTTTATGTCACAAAGCCGTAGGCTTATATCTTGTCTCTGCTAGTGTCTAGTTTGATATTTCACTCACATTACTTAGATTCTCTAAAGTTTTGTTTCCCAATCTGTAAAATTATAATATTTATTTTACACGTTATTTTAAACATTAAACGTGAGGAATCATATGACATTGTTAACATATTTCTCAGGATATATGTCTGATTAAAACAATGATTAATTGAGCAATGAAATTCCATTATCCTATGAATCAATCTGAAAACTGAGAAAAAATGAATATATTAGAAGAATACTTTGATAAAGAAATAAAAAGAAAGAGAAAGCTATGGAGAAACACATAGGAATCGTGGAATCCATAGACATTTCTTAATATTTTCCAGAATAATGGCAATCTCTTTTGAAGATTTCATTTGCCATTCATCCATATGTTAGTCTGCTCAAGATTCAAGTTTCTGAGAGGAAGGGTACGATTGGTTCACTTGGGTCATATATACTCTGCAAGGGAAAAGGGAGGGCACATGCAGACTGGTAGATCTCTGATATACAGTTCCATAAATAATACAGGGAGTGTGAAAATTACTACACAAAAGAAAAGAATAATTTTTTAGAGAACAGAGATATGAGAGACTGGTTGGAAAACAGATATCTACTATATTTATCGCTTGTTTGTTTAAAATAAAAAGAATACATCCACATGCAAATAACTCTTTTTCTCAGTATAATTTTTAAAAGCTCCCACTCTCCCCAAATTATATAACTGTTTTATTGTACCTGCATGTGTACACATGCACACAAACACACACACACATTCTGCTTATCCTATTTCTACAGGGTGATAGCCTAAATCCATTGACAATTCCTTCACCTTGGGTGGTGCCTTGGGTGATTTACTTATGGCATGCCATAATACGATGTAATAGTCTATAAACTATGGACATAAATTTATCTACCTAACACTTTATATATTAGTGGAAGAAAGATTAGTTGAAAATCAGTGACACTTATGCTTTAAAATATATTTGGAATATGAGGTAAAGGTATGAATCTTTTTTCTGCAATTTGTTCCCAAGCTATAACTGATTTTTTTCATATGGTGTAGATCAACACAACCATTAAGCTACTTTTGGGTGTTAGCTTCTTCTAGAATAGGAAAAAAAAATAAAAACCCACCCAACAAACATCCAAACAACCAACTAACAAATGAAATTCACTTATCAGATGACCTAATAACTAGGTTTTGGGTTATGATTTAATTTCCACCAATTGTAGCACTTGTGTGAAATGCCAATCTTGCAAGAAGTTTAAAAGATAAAATTGAGTTGGAAATGCCTTTCTCTTCATTCTCCTGACATGTTGTTCACATTAGTCACGAAGATGCTGGGTTTTCTAGCGTCAGCATGCAAAGGGGAGGTTCATGTGTTCTTTGACTGACTACCCTCACGGATTCAGCAGTTGACATTGTTGCACCAACAACTGCAGGAATGATAGTAGTTTCTGTTTATCTAAATTGAAGTTAAGAATCCTATGTTCCTGAATATAATTGTCTCAAATGCTGTTTCTTGATTTCCACACCTTGCTGACTGTGGCAAATGGATCAACTTTCTAACCTAGTTTATAAGGTTATTTTGCTTTTTTACTGAGAGTGCAGACAAAACCTTTTCAAAGTAATCTTAGTAGTCTAACTATAACACTGGAGGTTGTACAGAAAAGACAGCATTCCAGTCACCTGGATTCCAACTGTACTTTTCTGGGTTTCTGTCTAATAGTAGTTATCTTATTGTTCTTTATTACTGTTTTATTACTATGAAATACCCCATCTGTATTAGTCCATTCTCATGCTGCTAATAAAGACATACCTGACACTGGGTACTTTATAAAGGAAAGAGGTTCAATTAATTCACAGATAAGCATGACTGGGAGGCCTCGGGAAACTTATAAGCATGGCAGAAGAGGAAGTAAACACATCTTTCTTGACATGGTGGCAGCAAGGAGAAGAAGAATGAGAGCCCAGAGAAGGGAGAAGCCTGTTATAAAACCATCATATCTCATGACAACAAATTCACCATGATGAGAACAGGATGGAAGAACTGCCCCCATGACTAAATTATCTCCACCTGGTTCCTCCCTCCCATGACCTGTGGGGATTATGAGAACTACAATTCTACATGAGATTTGGGTGGGGACACAGCCAAACCATATCACCAACCAACACTGAAACATCTTTTTCTCCCCATTTTTTTAGTATTGTGCATAGCACATATTGACCAACTGTTAGATTCTTAACCATTGGAACTATTGTTGAGTCCACTAGTAGGAAGTGTTTATCTCTTGGAGAGTAAAAATCTAAAAATGTGTAGAATCCAAAGCCCTTGGAAAAATGAAAAATGTTATGGAAGTATGTATTTGAGTATAAACCTGAAGTCATCACCAACACCAAAGGCTGGTTCTGGGACCCATACCTTCTATCTATAAGAGAAATTTTATTGTTAATTGTAATTTGATTCAAATCACAATCTATTGATTTGTGTCATTACACAAGTCAGTAAAATTAACTAATATGGTTTGGCTGTGTCCCCACTCAAATCTAATCTTGAACTATTGCTCCTGTAATCCTGTGTTGTGAGAGGGTAATTGAATCATGGGACAGTTACCCCTATGCTACTGTTCTTGTGATAGTGAGTTCTCACAAGATCTGATGGTTTTATAAGGGGCCTTTCCTCCTTCTGCTTGGTGCTTCTCCTTGCTGCTGCCATGTGAAGAAGGACATGTTTGCTTCCCCTTCCACCATGAATGTAAGTTTCCTGAGGCCTCCCCAGCCATGATGAACTGTGAGTCAATTAAATCTCTTTTCTTTATAAATTGCCCAGTCTCAGGTATGTTTTATTTAGCAGTGTGAGAGCAGACTAATACATTAACTATTTTTAGATGATAAAGTAGAAAGTACTAGAGAATCCATAGGGCATAAGGGTGTTGCCTTAGTTTTGCCATTGAAAAAGCTATCTGAGTAAAGTCAAAATTATATAAGAAAACAGGATAGCATATGAGGTATCTGGTAAATTCATTAGTAGAAGTGCTGACAAAAGCATTTAGAGACAGATGAAGCACATCATTGGCAGAATAAGGTCTATTTTAGGAAGGAAAACTAACTTCAACTTTTAACATAAAATGTATTAACATTTAGGATGGGAGCTTGCCTTCAGATTGGTCTTTTGAAGACGTGGTGCCATATTGAGATTGTAAGTTTTTTGTTGTTGTTGTCGTTTTTACCTATTTTTCACTGCTGGAAATATACACTGTAGATCATAGTAGTCAGGTAACTCCCAGTGAGTAGAAATCCCTTAAAAGCCTACATCTCTGCCATCTTGGACACTTTTATAAGCTCATAAAACATGCACTGAACTGGATGGCAAGAGTACTGATTTTTCATTTGTGGAGGAGATCATTTTATCCATTTGATTAGTAAGAATCTCTGATAAAGAGGGGATTCTTAAACAGGCTTTTAAAAGGAATATGAATATCCTTATTCTCTGAGCCCATTTCAAAGGGGTACATTTCTCATCCACTCCTTCTTCTGGCAAGCAAAATGAAGCCCAGTACAATAGTTTGTTTACACTGTATTTTTGCTTCTCTCCTTATTCTAGATAAATTAAATGCCAAGAAGTTTAGGAGAATAGGATTCTATAATTGGGAAGTAGCTTGGATTTCTCAGAGTGAGAATTGGGTCACAAACATTTTTGAGGTTCTGTTTGACCTGAAATGTAATTATGTAGAAACTGGAAATTCCAGCTAAGTTAAGTAAGGATGAGATATGAGCAAACAATCTCAACAATGAGCTTATGTCTCATTAATTTTGGTGGAGATAGATATCCTGATGGCTTTCTTTATTTAATTCATAGTTTCACAAAACACCTTAAGAAGATATTTCTTTTGCAATGCAGACATTAATTCTAGAAGGGGTAAGGGTGGAGAGATAAACTACTCAAGTGAAATTTTTCTTACAAGTATAAAAAAATTATATTCACACAGAGAAACTCACAAAACACAAGTGACAGATGGTTAAAAAAAGAAATCAGCACACTAACTAGATCTATTTCAAGGATTTATGGAATGTATTTTTAATAAGTTGCAACAAAATATAAATAGAATTGGTGACAAAATTTTAAATAGATTTCCGCTTACCTTAGAAAATATAACAAACATGTACAATTGACCCTCTGTATCCACTGGTTGTGAAACCTCAGATTCAGCCAACTGTTAATAAAAATACTTCAAAAATAAATTTAAAAAACAATAAAAATAATACAGATAAGAAACAATACCGTATAACAATTATATATGTGTAGCATTTACATTGTATTCAGTATCATGAGTTCTAGAGGTGATTTAAAGTACATATGTGGGAGGATGTGGGTAGGTTATATTCAAATGTGATGCCATTTTATAAAAGGCACTTTAGCATCTATGGACTTTGGTATCTGTTGGGGGTTCCTGGAATCAATCTCCCACAGAAACTGAGGAACTACTGTAGTGTGAAATTTGTTGGATTTAGTAGTAAATAACTCCATTTGAACTTAGTGCACATTCTTGGTTCTGATCATGTTGATGTCAGATTGATAGGGAATTTTAGTCGAGGCTAGAGTGTTTCTTTATCCTTAAAAGTGAAAGTCTGTTTATTTCCTTCAAAGAAAAAATTTTCTTGCCACCTAGTCAGTGAAAAAAAGAATATTTTATAAATCAGTGTGTGTCTTATATTCTTTACTTAAAGAGGCATTTCTACAGGCTCCATAAGATCTTTAGTGGGAGAGGATTTTATAACCATCATGAATAAATGTTTGTAGTTGAGAGTTGTATAACTTGCAGTATAACTTAAATCTCTTGAGGTCTTTGTCTGAAGCCCACACAGTGGGCTTTCAGACTCTGTCTGAAAGTCATACAGTGACTTTGTTTTGTTTGGCCATTTGAAGTGTATTTTCAATGACCCAATGTGTCTTTGATGGATAGTAAGTGAGTATGTTATATCACTCCAATCAAACTTCTTAAGATTTAACAGGGAAGGGGGAAGGCCAAACATGAACACTGACCTGTCCAAACTTCGATCTTTAAGCTTAGTTTTTCTCATTTTCAGCAGCAATACACACTTGGCTGTTGTGTTACTTGTTGGGTGCTGAGGTACTTTACAACTAGTAAGGTAGTATTTGTCATTATAAATTCAATGATTGAAATTAGTATTTAAATATATTATATTTTTTTTATTCTTATGAATTGTTTTAAGGTTTGGATTTAGTACACACAAAACACTTTGCAAACTCTTTAACTTCTAATTAAGGAGACTTCTGATGGTATACTGAGTAGAATCTAGAACATGCCCCCATCCCTAAACCTCAAACATATGGCATTGAAATTAAAATATAATTCAAAGAGAAGATATAAATGAAAAAAAGGAGAGAAAAGGAGAGAGGAAGTAGACCACCACTTCATTTTCTTTGAGATTGTTAAGACTGTTCTGGTAGGGATTTTCCAAGTTTTGATTGATCATTTGTTCTATTTGAAAGTACATAGTATATATTCTACATGAAAATATGCAACTAATACATAAAGTCCTATTTATATATACCCAAACTTACCTGCCTCTAATTGAAAAAGGCCTGAGACAGAGGGTGGACAACTTCCACGGGTAACTTATAGGCCATTAAAGAGGAATATCTGTCAGGAAGAAGAGTGATATTTATCACAAAGTTTCAGTTTGATAACACTGGAGAGGAATTAATAGACAAAGTAAAACATTTTTTCAAAGCGTTCTTTAAATAAAAATGTCTGATTTTATACAGCATGAAAAAAAGATATACGTAGGAGGTTGACTATTGAAATGAAAGGAAAATAAAGCTGTCACTCACTACTTATTTACTTTTAGGTTTTAGGTATTTCAATTCTTGCTTTGTCTTTTAAGATATAAAGAAAACAAGATGAAATAACTATAACCAAATTTCTTAAGTCATATTACTATTTATTAGAGATTGTGCTAGAGGCTTTGAAATATAGTATGTCGTTAAATCTGTAAAACAATCAAATATGGTGAAAACACATTTTTGTTTAAAATAATGAGGCTCCAAAAACTATATGTCTTTAAAGACAAGTATGTGATAAATTCAGAAGAGCATATAGCATATATATAAAATATAGAATAACAATAATAAACTTGACAACTCAAATGAAATAATGCATAAAACATTTTTAATAGTCCCCTCCCTTCCTGTGGTTCTAATCCAAAAGTACATAAAGCAGAGGGTAAATTTTCTAGAAGTAAGTTTTGGTTTCCCTGGATCCATAGCTTAGTTTGTTCATTAGCTGAACAAGTTATTCATAAAAGTAAACATAAAGAGTAGAAAATAGGAATTGACTTATGACTAGTAACAAGATTGAATCTGTAATCAGAACTTTCCTTACAAAAAGCCCTGGATCAGATAGCTTCAGTGAATTTTATGAAATATCTCGAAAACAATTAACTGAGTAACTTCTCACATTCTTCTAAAAAACTAAAGAGGAGGGAATGCTTTCTAATTCATTCTATGAAATTATACTGGTAGTAAAGCCAGATGAGGACACCAAATAAACAAGAATGACCACAGACCAATATTTCTTATAAATATTGATGGAAACATCTTCAGCAAAATATTAACAAACCAAATTCAGCAGAATATTAAAAGAATTGTATATCAAGACCAAGTGGGATTTATCCCTGGAATGCAAGCATAATTCAACAAACAAACATCAATCAGCATAAAATACCACGTTAGCAGAATAAAAGAAAATAAACCAAAACATGTGATCATCTCAGTTGACATAGAAAAAGCATCTAGCAAAATTTGATACATTTTTATAATAAAAGCTCAACAAACAAGAAATAGAATAATCTTTCTTAACATAATGAATGTTATATATAAGAAAAACCCACAGCTAGTAACATATAGCATGACAAAGGACTGAAAACTTTTCCTCTATGTCCAAGAATAATACAAGAATGCCTGATTTCTCCATTTCTATATAATCTAGTATTGGAAGTTCTAGCCAGACCAATTAAGCAATAAAAAGAAATAAAATACATCCAAATTGGACAGGAAGAAGTAAAATTATCTGTGCTGGCAGGTGATATAATCTTATATATATATATATATAAAACTCTAAAAATTTCACACACACACACACGCACAAACTGCTGAAACTTACACATAAATTCAGCAAAGTAGCAGGATATAAAGTGAACATATAAAATTCAGTGGTATTTCTATACATTAACAGTAAAGATTCATAAAGGATATTAAGAAAACAATTATATTTACAATAACATGGAAAAGAATAAAACTCAGAAATAGACAAGAAGGTAAAGGATTGGTTTATTGTGAAGTACAAAATATTGCTGAAAGAATTTTTTTAAACCATAAATACATGTAAAGATATACTCTGTCCATAGACTGAAAGAATTAATATTGTTCAGGTTTCAATATGACCCAAAGAGATCTACAAATCCAGTGCAATCCCTTTTTAAAGTCCAAATATATTTTTGCTGAAATAGAAAAAACACTATCCTAAAATTCATATGGAATCTCATATAAATTTACATAGTCAAATACAATGTTAGGAAAAAAAGAAAATTGGAAGACTCTCATGCCCTAATTCTAAAACTTACTTTAAATCTACAAATCAAAACAATGTAGTATTTGCATAAATATAAACATAGAACCAACAGAAATAAACTTTCACATATATGTTCAAATGATCTTTGACAATGACAAGATAATTCAATGGGGAAAACAGTATTGTCAACAAATGTTTCTAGGAAAACTGGATATCCGCATGGAAAATAATGAAGTTGAACACTTACCTTGCATTATACGAAAAAATTAACTTGAAATGTTACAAAAATGTAAATATAAGAAATTTAACTGTAAAACCATTAGAAGAATATATAAGATAAAGTCTTCATGATGCTGGATTTGGCAATGATTTGTTGGATATGACCAAAAGTACAGACAACAAAGAAAAGAGTAGAATACAATAGACTTCATCAAAATGAAAAGCTTTTGTAACATCAGGCACAAAACTCATAATAATAGTAAGAGTGAAAAGGTAATTCACACACACACACAAAATGCTTGTGTATAATAAATATGAAAACAGATTAATATCCAGAATACATAAAGAACTCCTAAAACTCAACAACCGAAACTGAAATAAACAACCCAATTAAAATAAACAAAATACTTAAATATAGATTTTTCCAAAGAAGATATACAATTGGCTAATGAACACATAAAAAGATCCACATCACTGATTAATGTCACTTGTTATTAGGGAAATGCCAATCAAAAACATAGTAAGATACTACTTCATACCCATTGGAATGGCTACTATACAAACAGAACAATATATTGACAAGGATGTGGAAATACTGGAAACTTGTGCACATTGTTGGGAATTTAAATTGGTGAAACTGCTGTGAAAAATCATACGGTGTTTCCTCCAAGGATTAAACCTGAAATTACCATATGATTCAGCAATTTTAATTCTAGGTAAACATCCAAAATAATTTAAAGCAATGCCTCCAACAAATTTTTGTCTACCCATGCTTATAGTGGCATTTTTCATAATGCTCAAAAGATGGAAACAACCCAAATATCTATACAAAAATGAACGGATAAACAAGAGGTGGTATGCATATACAATGGAATATTATTCAGCTTTTTAAAAGAATTAAATTCTAATACATTCTACAACATGGATGAACCTTTCAAATGTTATTTTAAGAGAAATATGCCAGATATAAAGACAAATGTTTATTATTCCACTTATATAAGGTATATAGAATAATCAAATTTATAGAAACAGAAAATAGAATAGTGTTTACCAGGGATTGTAGGGAGATAAATTACTGTTGAATGGGAAGAATTACAATTTGGAATGAGGAAACAGTTTTGAAATTGACGGTGATCATAGTTGCACAATAACGTGAATATATTAAACGCTACTTCATTGTACACATAAAAATTGTACATTAGTACATTTTGTTAATGTATATTTAGCAAAACTTTTTGAGAAAAAGTATTGGGAATATATTCTAATGTTTACCTGCAGTTTTGATAAAGGAAGCAGAAACATTTGCTAATATTTGTTGAGATACCTAGCTACTGGCTGTGTTCCTTATATAACTTTTTTCATATAATTCACATAATAGTCCATGCTACGTATTTTGAACACTTTTTCTAGTGTAAGATGATGTTATGACTCACACTTTGACCCATAGTTACATTTTATGTAATTAGCAAATTCAAGATTTAATAAAATGTTTCTGTCTCAGATATTTATGCTCATTTTAAGCACCCTTTGACAACCTTAAAAGGATATATATTTTCCCATGTTAAAACAATAAAAGAGTTTTCTTTAACCGAACTGTTCCTTTTACAGGTAAAATGATTATGGTCATAATAAATTCGTGTTATTATGACACACTGCATTGTCACAAGCAAAGACATAATCACAGTTTATTTATGTTATCAGTTTTACGTCTATTCCATGTACCAAGTAATTTTACAAAATTTCTCAATTACAATACTAAAATAAAATGAGCATACTTAAATTTATTTTAATTGCATATATTCAAAGATCATTGTTATTATAACAGATATAAGAATACTATAGGTAATATGAGTTATTTAATTTAGAACTTCATGTCTCCTAGAAGCATAAACAATACCAAGCTTAGAAAGTTATAGAGGAAAGCCTTTTTGAAAAATACATTACTTGTATAAATGGATACCATCAGTTAACCAATTGAATACATGAGCAGTGATTCAGCAAAGACTCTTCACTTATAATTCTTAAATATATCACAAATTATAATCTATTGGCAAATACATTTTTACTAAATACTGATTAACATGGATTTCTAAGTGGAAATATTAGAGCGAGATCCACATATAAAGCTGTAGAAGCTTATGTATTTTCATTGTAAATTACTTTCTAATAAAGTTACTTAGTATGAATAGCCTGTTTCCTTAGAAGGTCATGTCAAAATAGAATATCAGTGAAGAGAGGAAATTTCTTAAAAGGTGAAAAAGGTAACCTAGAAGCTGACATTTAAGAAGTATTTTCTTGAGGAAATGATGTTTTCTATCTCTACTAGGACCTTTAATTTTCAAATGTGTGTGATTCAATTTTTCTCTCAAATTGGCAAGTGGATCGGACAGATATTTGCTGCACATTTTCATTTTTCACACAAGGGATTAAATAACACATAAGGATTGCACCTCTTTTTTGAAAATAAGTAAAAATAATCTCTATACAGTATTCCATACTTTTATGTTATTTTTTATTTTCAAATATGTTTTAAATATAACTAAATATGCATTCTCACATAACAGCTGCTGAAAAAAGTTTTATAACAACTTAGGATAAATATTAATTAATTATATTCATCCAAACCACCATCAACCAACCAATTGAGCAATAGAGCAAAATTGTTCTTCCCCTTGGTTTTTAACTATGATAAATAATAAAAACAAAATGAAAGTAGATCATTTCAATTACTCCCTCCTGAACAGCAGTAGTGCAATTCTTGTTTTGTTACCTCATCGTACTGGAGACTAGGTTTACATTTAAATGCTAAATTAGACATTTCTAGTTAGAAAACATTGCTATTTAATTTAAGAGACTGAATTAATGGGACGGACTGAAAAAATATTAGAAATAAATATGCAAAAACAACAATCAAAAATTTCATTGAGATACAAAGCATAAGTTTAACAGATTAGATGTCAAGAACTATATTTAGATATCACAGACTTTTTTTTCCTCTTTAGCAGAGAGGTTCTCATAACAAAATACTGATACTATAAAGTATTTATTATTAGATAAATTATTGCACGAACAAAATCTTTTCACTAGACAAGATTTTCTTTTAACAGCTTAGGTCTTTTGACAATTTGAATATTGTTCACATATAGAATTGGCTCTTTATTTGAAATTTTGTAATAAAAGTAAGAAAACGTCAAATGAATTTAGCAAGGAACAAAGGAACATAAAGATAGAAAGCAGTTGGTAAACGTAAGGGCAGCAGAGTATCTTCCCTGGGAAGCAGAGAAGACAAAATATATGAGAAGTAGAAGGCAATAAGGGATACAGGCTGTGATAAGGTAGCTCATTAGTGGCTAACAAAGAGGGCACTAGCAAATACAAAATAAATGAGATGAATGACACAATATGTAGGTTGTTGAAGAAAATAAAAGTTTGCTTATATATTGATGGTGTTATTCAACTGCTAAATTTTAGACTGCCACTTTAAAGTGTATATTGCAATATTTCAGCAAATATGAGCAGTTTAAAGTGGTGTTTGTAGCAGATACATCATAGAATGGGATCTTTGTGTCAAATAGTAAATCGCCCTATTTCTTGTACGTATACTAATACTCTTTTTCATTACTGAAACAAATTTTTTTAAAACCATAAATATATTACCCATTTTAGAAATACTATAGCCATTGTTACTAGAATGAGACCACTAACATCAGAGAAATAAATCATGCATCCTTTTTCACAGTATATATTCTTCTTAGATTGATATGAAAATGTTTTTCCACAATTAAAGCTACTCAAAACATGCCTATTGTGTGCTTATATTTACATAAATTTATAAAGCATCATACTGATTAAAAATGTTATCATTATTTGAATGGTTCTAATAAAAGTAATGGTACATGCTACTAGTCTTAGAAATAGAAGCTGAAGTACATTGGTGAACTCTTGGTGGGTCTTTCCTTCATTTTACACACTGCTAGAGTTGTTTTTGGACATTAATTCTACAACAGGGAATTGGATGTGTGTTCAATATGTAATAGTTTTAAGAGTTTGATACCTTCACTTAATACAAAGAAGTTAAGGGATCAGAAGTGTGATATATATCCAGGATATACCTAGTGATGTCTGTGCATCTCTGTCATTCTTGGTCAGAGGCAAATAATAAGACGTGGGGAAATTGCTGTAATCCTTTCTGAGGTTGTGGTATGGCACATTTACAGGTCTGCATGAACAGTTGGATGCTTTCTCAGTTCATCATTCATGAGTTGTTTCACCAGCCCTGTCAACAGTTATTCCTCTAAGGAGCAATCATCCACATCTTGCAATCCTTGAGGGCTACAAAGTCATCTTGAACTAGCAGTTAGATTGACGCTGCTGACTGGAGCCTCAAAATGGCACTTGTTTTATAACACAGCAGTTGCCAGACAAAAATAGGGTCCAGTAGTAATTGGGGAGCGCCAAATGTTTGGCATCGTAGTAGTCTCTAGCTTAAGCACTTGCCGTATGGCATTTCCCTGGATTTTTTGAATATTAATGCTTATCATGAAGCATAAAAGATATACATCTTAATGAGCAAAACTGAAAAAGTATTCTAATATTCCTGAACTGACAAGCTGGAGACTGAGATGGGCTCCACACAGATGACATTTTTTTTTTTTAATGGGAATATAATAGCCTCTGGAGATACTGATCAGGACAGATAGATGTTTCTTCAGGTCTACTTAGACACTAGAGATTTATGATATGAATCTATTAGAATACATTTCATCTGCTCCTTAAATCTGGAACAAAGAAGTGCCCTTGATTTGAAGAGGAAAGTTTTAAAAAGCACATCAATGTAAAATAGATGATTTGGACATTTTGCTGACACTCAGGAAAATTTTATTTGGAAAGAAACATTCTTCTTGCTTCTAACTTGACAGCCAGACTTGGATCGAGTGACATGGGATATTAACTTAGGAAATATAATTTGAAGCTAATATTTATTTTCAAGGCCTTCATGCACTCTCTTTTTTTCCTCTATGTAAGGGTATTATTAATTTTAACTAAAGTTTTTATTTTAATTCACACAAAGTAGATGAACTATCATCAATTATTGATGACACAGTACAGAAAAATCATTAAATATTTTCATAGTTGTGGTTTTGGAACTATACCTTGATAATTAAGCTGTCATTTTTACAAAAAAAAATATATAAAGTAGCTATAATTGTTATCAGTAGTTTTTTGCTTTTGCTAATCCTAGAGAAATTAAGCATTGTTTTAAACATAAAATATATGTAACAAATTTCTAAATTATGACACATAATAAAAATAGATATTAATAAAAACAAAATCATTACTGATTTCCAATTTCATTGCCATACCTCTCACTGTAGTTGAAACTAATCTGAATTTTTTAAATTCAGGATTTTATTTGTATGCATTATGTGTATAACTACTATATGTATTCATTCTTACACAATGTATTATTAATTTTACTTCTTTGGAGAATTTAAAAGTATTTTCACATTTTACATAGTTTGATACTTTTATGTTTCATTATTCAACATTCTTAAGTTTCATCCTTGTTATTGCTACAACTTTATTTTCGTTTAATGCCAATATCTTACAATATGTCATGCAAATATATTATGATTTATTTGTTTTCCAACACTTTGGGGCTGTTTCCAATTTTTTGCTCATACACATGGTGCTGCTGTAAATATTCTTGTACATGTTTTCTAGTGCACATTTGCATAAGTTTGTCTAAGCCTATAAGTGCGGTTGCTAGCTTAAGAATTTACTTGTATGACTCTATAAAATAATGGCATTTGTTTGTTATATGATTATATTAATTTATTGCACTAGCAGTATATCTAACTTGATAGCCAGACTTGGATCAAGTGACATGGGATATTAACTCCATCATGTGTGGAATTGTTAAATATTGGCAATCTTATGAATATAAAACTCTTCATTATACTCTTAGTTTGCATATACTTAATTAGTAATGCAGCATCAGCATTTATTCATTAGCTTTTCTTGTTTGGTTCTTGTTCGGAGACAATCTATAAAACTTAATGTTTCATACATTGAAAAATATACTGGATAATAATACCTTTTCAACTATATGTGCTGCAAATGTCTTCTCCAAATTTTTGTTTTCCCTTTTCACAGTTTTTTGGTGAACATATGTTCAAATTTTAACCTATTTCAATTAGTAAATATTTATTGTTATGGGATATTATTTCTACCCCAAAGTCAATAAGAAATTCTTTCATCTCATCTTTTAAATGTTGTATCATTATTATTTTATACTTGCTTATTTGAAGTAGATCGCTGTGGAACTTGTAAACTAGGGACACAATTTTATTTTTTTTTTTCTTTTTAATGCATAATCAATTGTCTCACTGTCACTAATTAAACAGTCTCTCCTTTTCACCAATCATTTATTAATGACTAGAGTGATTCTTCTATAATATGTTAAAAGTCCTTTAATTCATGGAGTTATGTATTTATTTTGGAGCTGTTTTTCTAATTCCAAATCTAACACAATATTAATTTAAACATTTTAGTCTTTTAAAACATCTTGATATATGATAAAAGAGGATCCCTTAAAATTGCTTCTTTTCCTCAGAAGTCTCTTGGATAATCCTGTGCCTTGCAAATCCAAAAAGATTTACAAACATCTGTTGAAAATGTTTTGAGTAATTTCATTGAACCTATAGTCAATTTGAAGAAACATGACTGAATAGATCCTTTTGATCCACAAATACTATATATTTTTATTTATTTGTGTCTTTTTAAATGTCCTACAATCATTTTCAATTTTTTGAAAACACATATTACTCTAATTTAGGTTATCTAGAGATGACATGTTGTAACTACCATGGTGAATGATGTCCGATATTTTTGTTTAGAATATATTTTCCAAGTATTGTCTTAGTTCTCCAGAAATGCAATTAATATCTTACATTAATATTATATTCAGCAACTTTCTTAATGTCTGTTTTTATGCCAACCATTCTAATAAATATTATTTTGGATTTTCTATGCAACCATATAATCCCTGCATAATGATGATTTTATTTCTTCTATTTTAATCCATATACATTGTATTTCTCATACCTTACTGTATTGAATATGTCTACAAATAATTTTTTAAAAAATTCAGGTACCATGGTGCTTACCTGTAATCCTTACTAATTGGAAGACTGGGGCAGGAGGAACACTTGAGCCCAGGGTTTTGAGGCTGCAGTGAGGTAAGATAGTGCCACTGCACTCCAGCCTAGGGACAGGGTGAGACCCTGTCTCTATTTTTAAAATTTGAATTAAGAACTAAATAAATCTGCATTTACTAAATTAATTATTCCTTTGGCCTGTTAATCTGATAATCATACTTACTTTTTTAAAATTTTAGTTAGAAAGCACCCTTGCAACTCTGTAATAAACCAAGCATAGACATGCTGTAGTACATTTTCATGCACTGCTGGATTCAGTTAACTAAAATTTTGTTTTGAATTTTTGCATCTATATTTAGAAAGAGAATTGATCTTCAGTTTACCTTTCTCATTATATCCTTGCCTGGAATTGATAACAAGGTTACACTAACTTCACATAATAACTTGCATTGTATTCCTTCGTTTTAATTCCTTATTAAAATTTACGTAAGACTTAATGTTTTTATAAGTTATAATTTATTCAGAAAACATTTTGGTCCAAGAATTTTACTTTTTGGAACTTTTAAAAAAACAATTCAATCGACTTTTTTTTTTTCTGGAATATTTGAGCTTCATTTCTTTTCAATTGTGATACCATTGAATTTCTAAGAATTTCCATTTTTCTTTTTTTTTATTTTTTATTTTTTATTTTTATTTTTATTTATTTTTTTATTTTTTGAAAGAAAGAAAAAGAGAGGAAAGAAAGTGAGAGTGAAAGAAAGAAAAAAAAAGACTGTACGAGAGAAAGAAAGAGGAAGGAAAAGAGGGAGAGAGAACAGGATTCTTGTTCTACTGCCCAGG